>JABSTQ010005225.1:0-69486 GCA_013358835.2 Ixodes persulcatus
TTTAAGTGGCGCCGCAGGACAATTTTGTTGAAACTGTCCGCACTGCACGGTGCGAAGGTTGCATGACCATTGTAACAGGAGGGATGAAAATGTCATCAAATATACAAGTGAGGGAGCTAAACTCCATATCGAAGGTCACGTGACTTCGATAAAATCTCTCTTTCCCCTGCTTTAACCATGATGACTGTTGGTACTGTTTGTGTAGTGCTCGCTTACCAAGTGGCTTATGTTTACGCTCTGGAGAGCACTGCAGTAACAAGAAGGGGAGAGGGAACTTAGTAAAAAAAAAAGCTTGTTCGTGTTACTACGTTGTCCGAGGTCAGCCTCGCCGCAGGTTTCAGACCAGTTAACAAGTCGTTTGAGGGGCCCTTTAAGGGAAATTACGGATTTAGGGTTTCTGCCATTTCATAGGTGATTACACATATTCTTTGGCACTCATTCTTTTCTTTTCACTGCCATTGTGCATATTTAATGGAATAATTTTACATGTGTGCTTTCTGCAGTTTTCATGAATGGGGAAAGGAAGCCGAACCGCGAGCACTTCGCCAGCGACGGCTACCACGTCTCGCGCTTCTTCGGCATCCGGGCACGCAGCCGACTGATAAAGGTGGCGGCGAGGAACAGGCTCGGGGCACGCTGGGTCGGGGACAGACCCCGATTGGAGATCACGGAGCTCTACGAGTGCTACCAGTGCAGAGCTAAAGGGCACAAGGAATGGGCATGCCTAGACTTCCAAAATCTCCAATAATCGTGGTATGTTACTGCAGGACTCCTTGCAAAATTTTCTGTATCTTCCGGCATTCTATCAAATTCGTTTAAACGGGGTAGCTTTACTTGCTGCTGCTGTTGCTGGTGGGACCTCCACTGAGCTGAGCCTTAACTACTAACCTTGCTGCCTTATAATCACACATGTCCAACGACGTTGGTTGGAATCGTACAGCTTCGCTCGTGCACAGTCCTACCATTGCCTGGCTCTGAATGCACAGGATTCTGGTGTTCCCTTTTATGTTCTTAACGTTTCTTCTCGCTGTGCGTGTTCGAGCAGTCTCGGATAGCATTTATTCTGTGTTCCTTGGAAGCCAACCCCGCAAAATTTGGATGAAGGGACCCGAGGCATTCAGTCATGCAGTGGCAGGCGGTCCGGAATAGGGTGCCTTCATGTGCGCTTCGCATAGGGTGATGCCAACTGCCTGTTTCCCTTTCCCAGTTCTTTTCCTACCGCCATTTTGGTTCTCCATCGTTTCGCCGTGCCCTGGAAAGTGGCCTTTGTGTCTATAGGTCGGCCCCTCCGAGGGGAAGAACGCTAATCCTCTTCCTCGCCCCCCCTGCCTCCCCCCTCCCTCCCCCTGCGGCTTCCACAGCGCTAGGCGAAACTTCTGAGATAAGCGGCTTGTTTCTGGGAGGGCTTTAGTCCCCCGGATTATAGCAGAAAAACAAAATGGTCGCCGGTCTGTCGGCGAGTGGTATGACGAAGAATGGCACCACACTAGCCAGGCGCGCATGAAGGCTCTCTAATTTGGGATATTGAGGTACACGAATACTTTGCTTCTAGGCAGCAAGGGAACTTTGCAGGTGCACTCGATAGTGCTCGTAGATGTACTGTCGGAAGCAATATGAGAGTGAACACCTGCTCTAATTCTTGCTAGGTACACGGCTCCCCCATTCTTCATTAAGTCTCAGCCTGCCAGATGATACGTAGATTGGGGTCTAAAGGTTGCATCTCTAACATTTGACTGGACAATAAATTGTTAAAAACTTGTACAGAAATACAAGAGTGTAGACGTCGTTCACCCTCATATTGTTTGTGATAGTACCTGTGCAACTGCAGCACTTATTTCCTTCTATATTATATTCGGAGTCGCTTATTTCAGTCAGCGCCTGCGGTGGGCACATAGCTTGCATATAAGGTGAAACTAGGCACTAAATCCGGATTTCTGAGTACAGAAATTTCCAAACTCCCTGTCTGAAGCGCGTCAGGCACCGCCATCTTGGGTCCATGCACAGACGGAGGAGTGCTGAGCTAGCCGAGCTGTAGCCGTCGGCCAGCGGCAATAAGGGCCGCTCTACCCAAGATCGTGGCGTTGAATAAACACTATGATAATAGCAACTCACATGACTGCCACTATCCAATGATGTCGCAGCGAACCAGAATCTGATTAGATAGAACGACTTTATCTTTGGAAAAACTTTTGTGGGTCGCAGAGTGCCTGAGGCTGGTAACACATTGTGTATAAAACAAAAAAGAAAATGAACAATGAGTTGCTTCATTACAATCGTAGTGAACAAGCATGCCGTCAAAGCCGGAAGCCGAGAACATTTGCTTGTGAATAAGATCCCACTGCCTTTCCGGTCTCTTTTCAGCCAGCAAGCCAACCACTGCCTGCCTCTGCAAACGGTCTTTCTAAAGGCCACTCATATTTTCATTGAAGATGCCGTTTTATCGGGTTGCAACCACTTCCCGTGTCTCCGAAACCATGTGAGTAAATTATTAAAAGCAGTATCAAACGAGCTGTGCATTTCTGAAGACTCCCAACTGAACTCGGCATTCCTTCAGGCAGGCATCGAAATCCCATGCCTCAATGAGCTGGGTGTTGGTGTATCAGTAGCAGTACGTGTGACAGGCACAAAACTTGTCTAAAGGTTGCAGCTTCGAGATTCTATATATTTGGCCCATGAATGCACAGGCGCGGCCAGAATTGTATAGAGCACAGAACCGGCGTTTGAACTGCATTGACGTGCAGCAGCACTAGCTCGAACATATAGGCGTTGCCTGGTCATGCAAGAATTACTGGTCTTTGTCATCCCATGCGTTATTGGACGCATAAGCAAAGTTCTCACGCTCCTTATAATTCTGGGCGCGCCTGTGACTGAGAGCCCACCGAAACTAGACGATAAAGTTAGTAACAGCATTGAAGTGGCTTTATTCCATGCAGTTCCAGGCAGCCCATGAGTGCTGTCACGTGCAGGTCCGTTTTCCGGGCTTGGTCCAGGACCGCTGTACGCCAGGCTTGTACCAGCACTTGCATGCCTGTTGGTTCGCGGGTGCAAGCACCGAGCCCATCATAATGAAGTTCCGGTTTTTCTTGTCTGGCGAACAATAATCGCAATGTGAACCTTTAAGGTCTGCGCCGCGAGATTCGCTGCCACTCATTTAGTCTAGCAAAAAAAAGCGTCTGGGCAAGGAAAGTGTGGGATGCATGAGATGATTCCACAGGTAAGGATATGAAGTCTGTCTCTGCAGTTTTCACCCCTCGACCAAGGCTCGTGCCTTATACGGGAAAAAGAAATAGAACCATCAGGCACACAATACAGAACTCTATTGTTGATGAACACCCAGTTTATTAAGAAAACTAGCAAGAGTAACAAAATTAGGCGTGTCCTTCCTGGACATGGTCCTTACTGCCTGCACATTCAAAGCAAAATGCAGCACATGCAGTTCAACAATAAAGCAAAGCCAGCTGTGATCAAGGAATGCCCAAACTGCACCGTAGTGCGCACACGCTCCAAGAACAGCGTGCCTCGGCCACGCATGCATTCATACAATAAACGAGGCTTTCGAACCCAATAATATTCTACGTGTGATGCTTTGGGAAACATCTCGCACATTTAAGAAAGTGCAATGCTTGCATGACAGAAGCAAAGGCAAAAGTAAGAAGTACTTGCCGAAAATTGGACGAATACTGGAACAGTTGAAAACTAGGGTCGATGCTATTTTTAAGAAGCCGATGTTATGTTACGCTCGCAAATAAAAACAAAAATGTTTCGTACGTTAAAGGCGCATTCGCGAGTTTTATCGCGCAAGAGCTCGTTCCCAGAAATAATGTGGAACTATTTCAAGTTCAAGTTTTCGCGCGATGTCAGATTGTTTTCCTTCCGACACACACGCGTGCACACCACGGGCTCCGTCCACTATGAAAAACTGTGGGACCGGTGATTTTCAAAGAACGTGGGGTATGCGCTTGCCTGCAGGTTGCCCAAGCATCATCTTGGTTTTGTACAGAGCTGACGTGTGCAGCGAGCAATAAAAGGAAGCATACGCGCCATGGTCGAGTCGTGTGGGTTGGAATGCCTATCACGAGTATGTAAATCGCCAAATGTTTCACGGAATGATCACGGCCGTTTCGATCACACACAAAAGTACATGATGAAAGAAAAAAACCTACATAACACGCTGCGCCAAGAGCACAAAGACGTGCACGCTAAGTTAGGAAAGGTTGCGTTAAAAAACATGCCCGCAGAACGGATAAAAATGCGTACTTACGGTCCGCGATCTCCATCGCCTGGGCGATGTTTTCCCACGAGTTCTTTCGCTTGTTCTGGTCCTTGTGGTCGCTACGATGCCTGTCGTAGAGCCAGGGGTACCGCTGAACTAGCTGAATTAATCTATAGGTTTTCTCGGGTACGTCAAACACAGCGGCAACTTCAGCCCTCTTCGCGGCAGCGGCACTCTTCTTTGCTGCTTGGGCAGCTTTCCTCGCGTCGGACACGGGCGGGAAGTTCATCGGCGCAGCCATCCTTGCAGGCAAGCACGGAGCATCTCAGGCATTTGCACGCGGAACCACGTGAACGCCGGTGGCAAGGAGCGCGGAGGAGGGAAGCGCGCCGCGCAGATAGGCCGCGGAGAAAATAGGGAAACCTACGTCACGACGCGGGAAGGAGAAAGTTGAAAATTTTTCAACCCTTGACGCGGACCCCGGAAGCCGTAATTACGTCACCGCCCGTACGCAGGGAGCGCTGACAACACTATGGGTTCCGGCTGCCGGGTTCCGTATTCCGGGCCTGTTTGAACCGGTCTTTAGGCGCCCATTTCCGGCTCGAGTGGCGTCAACTTCGGCGTCGGCGTCGGCGTCGCCATCGCTGTCGGCGTAACCGCGCGTTGCATTATGTGACGCGTGACGTCACTGATGACGTCATCGGCATCCGCATCATCATCGTCACTGATGACGTCATTGGCCTCTGCATCGTCATCGTAATCATCACTAATGACGTCATCGACATCGTCACTATTGACGACATCACTGACTTCACTGATGACGTCAACGGCATCGTCATCGTCACGTGACTTCCCAGGTCACGTGACCCCCCCGAGGTCACATGAACCCCCTGGTCACGTGACCCCTGAGGTCATGTGACCCCACCCCCCAGGCCACTTGACCCCCCCCCCCCCCCCAGTACCCTTCACTCCTCCTCCTCAAGAGCTGCGCTCTAATTCGGCGTTACAGGGAGTTGTAAACGGCTTTCACTTTTTCTGCTGTTGTACAGACAAGCCGTATATGACTCGTTGATCGGATTTCGTGCCGGCGTCCTCACAAAAAAAAAAAAACTTTCAGCGATTGAAACCAAAAGCGCACGTCATGCATACAGAAAGCAGCACGGCATTCGTTTAAACAAAGAATACGCACAAAACATGCATCCGAACCACATAATTGATGATAAGGCGCTCGTGATAACACTGCGAAGCATGTAGCGCTCACCGCATACGTTTTACAGTAAAGATTACTGTCACGCAAGCCGCCGCGGTGACTGCAGCTTGCGACGTGAGGAGTGACGTCACTAGCCTTTCATATATAAAACGTTTTTGTACAGTGCATGTACTTCTTTTAGTTAATCATTTGGTATAGTGCAATGGGCAATCGTTGCAGGTGATACTACAGCTTCGCTGGCCAACCACCTTCTCAGCGTGGATTCGAGCCCCGAGTTTCGGGAGTTTCCACTTGGTATTTTATAGAAAGAATTTAATAAAAAAATGCAAGCACATTTGTCTCGCTCGATAAGTAAACTAAACATCGCATCATAGGGTCATGAGTCATGACTTTACTAACGTGAAAATATAAGTTTGGCGTTTTTTTTTTCGACCACACAGGTTGCGAACAAGAAACGAAACAATATTGTCCTTCGAAATCACAAGTTTTTTAGTTTTCTATTTTCACTGAAATAACACCTGATTGCTAACAATATCAATACTTGGATCATGGGAAACTTTCGTTTCTATGTTCTATTTTTTGCCTAGTTTTGATCTAGTTCCCAAACTTATTTTATTTTGGAGAGTGGAAAAATAAAAACATCGGTAACTAACCATGATGGCTTGGTATACGCTTTTTCGCTATTAATGTTTTATTTGAAGTATCCACAATAAAATTTTGGGTACATTTATTGACTAAAAGTTATTTTTCTACATTACGTGACGAATCCTACATTTTGAAGTTCTATTTCATACCAACCGGCAAATCATTTATTAGCTACCGTTACCAAAACCTGGCAAAATTGAGCCGAACAAAAAGTGAAAACATATCAGGGCGAATAAGCCTAACCGTATTTTTTAAACGGCTAGTCCCAATCAGAGCCCGGCGTCGTTGTGACGTCACCGCAACCCCTGCGCAACAAGCAGACGACTTGCTCTCTGTATTAGTACTGCCTTTTGTCTAGTTGATGCTGCACAATAGAGAGGATCAAGGACAGTTCGCATTACACTCTTTCCAAAAGTCCGAGCCATGGTCTGCCTGCCATTACTTGATCAAGTCCTTTGACCATGTAATGGACAGGAGGGCAGCGTCCGCGTTCGACGTAAACTCGGATTGAATCAGCGCTTCGTGCCCAAGAAATGGCGATCATCGATGTCGCTCGATGGACTTTTGAAAAGAAATGCTTCTGAAAAGTCTAGCGAAAAATAGCGAAGTACCACTTAAAGTGTTTATAATGCAATTAATTCCAAAGGTGCAAGCGGGCTGGACAAGAATGCTGAAAGTAATTCCTGGAGAAAGCGAACAAGTGGGACAAAGGACAAAAACAGCCAGGTGACTGGGGTGCGGCCGAAAAAATCCGCCTAGTGCGGGTATCGAACCCGGGACCTTTCCATTCTCCGTGCAGCGCTCTACCAACTGAGCTAACCAGGGGTTAGACGTCAGTAGATGAAACAGGTGTTATCAGCCGCCACCAGTCCAACACCAACAAGGGTGAAAGGCTTGCATCTGCGATTGACAGTGAGAGCTGTCCCGTTGTTGAAAGATATGTGCTCGAGGAAATTAGCGTTTAGTCGACGGGCTTTAAAATATTTGCTTTAGGAGTCTCGCCCTTTAGCACAGTAGTTGTCGAAGATGTGCTTAAAAAAGGTGCAAAAAAGTTTACACTATAAAAAAAATTCAACAACATAAAAACGCGTGTAGACGTAAAGAACAAGTAGGTGCTATATCAGAACTACGGGCCGTATCACGCGGCTTTCCAATCTTGTGATATCGCCGGTTACAGAAAAAACTGCTGGAACGCAGCCAGTGCATCGCGCGAGATAAAGGTGGGCTGCAGTGGGCGTCAGTCCTATCCCAACGTCCTCGCTCTGCAGATCCCAAGATCGCAGGTATGTACTCCAGGTCCGTAGACCCCTACGAAGTTCGAAGTATTTTATGCTTTCTAAGAAAGTGTTGGCGTGAAACTACCGTATTCTTTGGTCTATGACTCGCACCTTTGTATAAGCGGGACCTCTATATAAAGGGCCGTTATCACGAAAAACTTGGTATATCTTCGTAAATGTCGCCCCTCCGTGTGTGATCGTCTGAGTCGCAGGAGCCTATGCCACCACGCTTCAGGCCGCCTTCGGACAGCCAAAAGAGCAGGCCACTGGCGGGAGCTTTACAGTTCCTATTTTGTTGTAAGTGTCGATACGGTCAACATCTTGCAGAAATAAGGTTCGTACTTACAAAAAAAAATGCATATAATTCGCATTGTCGTTTACGACGCACCGACAAAGACTTGGAAACAGAAAAACGCGGCAAGGAAGTTACGGTCTACTTATGCGGACAATGCAAATAAGGGTTCCGATCACTAGATCCATTATGTCTTAAAAATGACGGGAGACACGATACTAGTGCATTTTGTATGTAACCAGGAAGTAAACATGTTTTCTGGGAACTTGCCACATTGCGCCAAAAGCAAATATCCGCTAAAGTGCGGTCGCCTGGCGGACCGCCTCGACGACTTGCTTTCCAATAGGCAGAAAACATTCTGCCTCACTGCCTGGCGAACACGCAAACAGTATCCAAGTCTGGTTTTGTTGCTCTTTTCGTGTAGAGGACGCCGTCGCTGGAACGTCATTCTATTATGTTTTTGTGTGTTCGACAGTCTTAATGACTACAGGTTGAGAGCCCCTAGTGGCAATGACTGAAATAATAGACCCTATTCAAACGTTCATCAGGCAACATTGGCGGTCGCCATTCCTTAGACACGAAGCGCGCGATTGTATCCAAGTCCTGGCCGATCGCTCACGCAGTCCTCGTGTCCACTGCATGCCGGGAGCATGAGATTCAGCAATGGCGGACAGGGGTTGACGCGGACTTTTGAAAAAGGGTCGTTGCCCCAAGAATTGTTTTCAACTTAATATGTTATCGGACTGCCCTTCGCTCGTTGACACAAGGGGTTTACCCGTAACAATAAAAGATAAGTCCTCTGCGGTTTGAATGACTTCTGCACTCCATTGGTTTTCTTGTGTTTCATTTTTGATATTTGGCGCAAAACAGGATAGCACAGATTGTATTACCTATTGTTATTACTGTACCGTGTTGATCAGCTACGCTAACAGTATGCTATTTCGAAGTTGCATCCGTGTAGGCTGAGCATGCGCCATATTAGCGGTATGTCCTGAAACACCTTCAGATGCCTGAAATTGTGCGTACGTTTCAATTATTAAAACTAACTTTGTATTTTCCTTTTTTAACGCATGAAATTTACAATTTTTATAAAGTAACAAGTATGATATTTCATTTTAAAAAACGAATGATAGAGGGGCATCACGACCAGCTAATCTAATTTCAAAGACACATGCGGCCATTTAATCCCATATTCTATGTGAAACTTGTACACGACTTTGATGAAACGTTCACACATCGTTGCCCACCCACTAATCAGGGTTGGCTTGTTCGAAGCGAAATCAATAGGAATTGTCTATGAATCTCAAGAAAACACATTTCTAAGGTGGGGCGCGCGAGAGTTCAAACCTATGCTCCCTTCAACCTTAAGCTGAGTCTAGAAGCTCCACCTTCAGCGCGAGCGTTCTGCCCTCGCTAAAAAAAGTGTGAACGCGCAGACACGCGCAACCAAAGCACCGCGGAAGCCAGCGAGTTCCAGCTAAAGGCGAAGCTTCAAGTCTCAGCTTAAAAATGAACCATCTTTACAATGTTTTATCTTGTTACTATTTTAGATAGAACTAACCGATTTCTCCTGCATCAAGTCAACCTAAGTATTATTACACTGACAGCTGTCAAGGTTTTCTACAATATAGTGTCCTAAAACGTTTTGATCGAATAGGCATCAGTAAAAGTTTAGAAAGAAAAAAAGAAAAAGAGAAACACAAACGACTTATCTTTAGTCTTTAAGTAGCATCACTAACAGTTTCTTTTTTCCTAACAATGTGATGATAAAAATAAGGACTTAACAATCTCTTTGCACGCAAGAAGTGTCAATATCAGAGGAACTTCATTGTGCCTCGAAGTTATTATTTTTTTATTTTTTATTTAACCTGGATCTTCCCTGCCTGTTTTAATTGGAACGAGTGTCGTACCGGAGCGCTTTCGTGTATCACTACAGCGGGATGCAAGTTAAACACTTCAAACTGAAGGACTTACTGCACTGCCTACATTTGTTATGTTAGCGGACAGATCTGACGCCCATTGGGGCAAACTGACCTTCCCCAATGTAGCGATTAACTTTCACGCAACACCTTTCTGCGCAAAAAAGGTGCTCTTTTTTTTCGCTGGTGAATTGCACCCTGTACGTCCCGGGGAGTACAGTGACATTGTAAGAGCATGGTCTTTGAACAAAAAGGATAACCTATTGAAGGTGGACAACATCTGAGTGATATAGTAGCGTTTAGTGGGCACGCTAGACACGAAGCAAAAGACGCACTAAAAATGGTCGGAAGTAAAAATAAGTAACAAGAATTCCGAACACGATGCTAGACCCTAAAATTGGGGTAGAACAAAGTTACAGCACTGAGAAACACAAAAACGAAGTGAGAAAGCCAGTGTCCATAACTCGGCTGAAAAATAGAGAAAAAAATAATTTGCAGGCAGAGGGCACATTTGTGAGACCTAATAAAATAAAATTAATTTTATGAGGCAAAACAAAAAACGTTGGCAGTTCTATAATTGAGTGTCCACACTATTATCTGTTTAAAGGGTTACTCAAGGAAGATATGAAAATGATGGACGTAATTATTCTGAGACAGAAAACTAAAAATGGGAATGATAACCCTTATCTTGATTTGTACCTTTCAGTGTATGCTGGGTGCTTAGCTGAACTTCAAAAACTATGTGCGACGCTATCAAAGATACAGTCTTGATCGGCCAGAGAAGGCCTCTTTATGAAGCAGCACGCTACCTGTCGTGCCTCTCACAACAGTGTGCGATATTCTTGGGGAGCTGTATGCGTCGCTGTGGTAAGAAGTAGAAATAACAAAGAAGGGCCCGCCCGAGATTTAAATATTGTTTTTGAACCGTTTATTATCAGCCATAAATCATGTTCAAACTGTAATTTTCTTACACTTTTCCAAAATATGTTTCTACAAAATGCCCTTAAAATAGTCAAGAATAAAGTTTTCCTGTGTGCGCTTCCAGTAATTACAGCGTTCGGTATTACACAATTTTCACTCCCTCAGAATACTATCAAGTAGTAGTGCTAAAATCGTTTCTTCTTAAGGCCGGTTCAGACACTTGCGTTTGAGTGCATTTGACTGCGTTGCGTCGAGAACCAAAAGCGAGTCACCGGCACATCTGTGCTTCGTATGAAGCGTGGAATCCAACTGAAGGAATCATCTTGGCACGCGATATAGACGCTTTGCAGCAGCTGTTCATAGGCGCCGCCATAACCGACCTTCAGTTTTTGTTTCCTCCTATTTCGTTTCATTCACTTCGTCATTACCATTCCAGGCTAGGTCGTTGCCATTTCAGATTTAATTGCGTCCTTCTCCTTAGCATTGGCCTTTCTGGAGGTTCGTCAACGACCGTTTCAGTGGCTCGGTATCTCGGTAAGACAAGAGAAGGTCAGCAATGGCGGCTCTAATCTGGCGCGTGTGTAAAGCGTCTATAAGCAGCAGGGTTGTCCTGGTTTCTCGCAGCCGCAACGCAGTCAAACGCAGTCAAACGCAACTGTCTGAACCAGGCTTTAGGGTGATGGAGGTAAGGGAAGGAATCGATGGCAGCCCTAGACTCCCGGTAGGGGGGTTGGGAGATTGATATGTACATTTCTAAGCCAGCGTCGTGAATAAAACCGACAAGCGTGCGTACAGTTCTGCCTTGTTTATAAGGAAGCGCGGGGTAGAGACCCATTCCGCCATGAAAGTCATCCGCTCATCATGAACTTCTTCCGTGTTGTCTCAAGGCCATTCCAGCCCCATAATGCGTGATCTATTTTGACCGCATGTTGGGGGTCCATGCAGTACCTGCATGTCGGTGGCGTACCCACGATTTATCCGCGTTGCTCTTCTGTTTGGCTTGTAAGCGCTATTGGTTCTAAAATCAAAATTGCTCCAATCTCCAGGTTTCTTCCAGTCATCGGGCAACAACCTTTAACAGGATACCTTAACCCCAAGAAGATGAGGTCCACCTTCATATCCGGATTCTCGGACATCCTGGATTGGAGGCCCCTGTACTTCGAAGAGTCCTCCGTTGCACACAATGCATGCTCCCTGTGTGGCCTGGTATCGAGAAATGTTATCAGATTGCCCTGTGAGCACACACTCTGCTGGGAATGTCACGAGGAGTCTCAGAGGCGAGGGAGTACTTGTCCTCTGGATGAAGAATCCTTCGCCGACGATGACATTGTTCACCTCGATATCTCGGAAGGCTACATTCTGAAGCGTACGGTAAGTAAACCTAAAACAAACAAGTGTTGCAACAATTATAGATATAGTCTTCGAACTTTACAAGCCCTTCAACACTCGAATTTTTTTTTTCTCGTTTTATATAGCCAGGATCCCGTGTTTTAGGAGTTTATTTCTCCTAAAATTTGGAGGGTGTTTTTCAGACTTTCTTTATTGCCGAATATTCGGAATTTAACGGAGTTCGTGTTTGTTAAATTACCAATTTTCTGAAGTAGGGAGTATATTTTGACTACGTAAAAATATACTATATAAAAAATATGAAAATAAAAATATATTAACTGGCGGGTATAACTCTGCCCTAGATTTATAAGAACGCGCGTGTACCACGTGACATTAACACCCTTGCCATTAGTAGTACTACCGTAAACCCCTGAGCGATAGCCCACCCGAAATCGAAAAAAAATTCGGTGAAAATATGTAGTGAACAAACTTTCGGTCCGCGTTCAAGAAAATTTTCAAAATTGCTATTTTTATATCAGGGGGTTTGTCACTTGTTATGCCGGCAAGGGGCAATGAAGCAAAGATGACTGTACTTCCAAGTCAGCACTATTCGCTTAAGTCCCGCCATAGCTAACTAGACGCATTTACGCAAGGTCATCATTGATACCAAAACCACGATTACTAGGAGTGAGCTGTATTTCGGTGTTTAAAAGAAAATAGCGAATCAAGCCAAAAATAGGGGTGGGTTACCTCTCGTGGGTAAGGCATCTCTCGGGATTTTAGGGTAACTGTCCCATGACAAAACTGTAAGTAAAAGTATATCGAAGCTTATTTTTGTTAGATTCCCAATTATCCGAGGTAGGGAGTATATTTTTTCAATGTGTCCAAACTTTCAAAATTGAAAATAAAAATATATATTAATCGTGGGTATAACTCTGCGCTAGATTTATAAGAAAGCACGTGTACCATGTGCCTTTGGCGCTTTTGCCATTAGTAGTACTAGTAACTGTCCCACGACAGAACTTGAAAAAGACACATTAAAATCACTGAACTCCTTTACGTGGCCAGTTGAATGCTTCATTTCTTTTCATTCAATTCTACCGCTTCTCCCTGGAGTTGCGCGGGGTGGAGTGGTGAGATAGAAGCCTCAGCTGTCCCTCCTATAAAATCTAAAGGCTCGTTCACGCAGTTGCGTCGACTTCGTTGCGCTGCGTTGCGCGTGCAGCACAACGCCTCTCCATTGGCTCGTCGTAAGGGTTGATGTAGCAACTGCTCAACGCAGACAGTCTTAACAGGGCGCAAGCGGATGCAGTCGCACTCCCACGGAACTGTGGGAACGAGCCTTAGGAGTCGATAGCATTCACAGTTATCAAATGACAGCCCGTTCTTCCTCTAAGAAGTTCAATATGTAAACCAAAACAGTGGTTTGTGTCGTGACCCAGAAATACAATGCCCTTTGTCCTGACGGAACCCTGACGCGATAGGCGACAAACGTTCTTTCGTCGACCCTACAAGATTCTGAAGGAATTTGAGAAGGCCTCTCCTGATTACCGCTGAACCTGTGCTCTGACCAAACTTACTCGTAGAAAACTGAACTTTTGTTTTTTCGCAGTCGTGACCTTTCAATTTTGAATTTTTCGGATAAATCCGAATTCAAGAAACTTTTACCGGGGAGTGTTTTTTTTTTCCGGATTTTATCGGATTAGTCCATAAACACGCAACACTTTTTATAGCCCACTCTTATTTAATAAAGAAGAAACATTGCATGTTTAGTATTTACCTTATTTTCTACAAAAACATTTTTTTGTTATATTTTTCTTATTGCTTTCAGCAATCAATGTTAACTACTCCCCAAATTTTCTCACCTTCGCCTCCGGTCTCCAACTTGGACATTAGCTTCTTGTGCCATCCTTTCTTTTTTCAGGTTATAATTACAAATGTCTTCAACTTTCTTTGTTATAGGTAGCTTGCGGCAATGCACCCAATGGTTGCGACTTCATAGGTCAAGCTTCCAGACTCGTGGATCACTACAAGCAGTGCTCGTTTCACGTCGTGCCTTGCCCCAAGTGCCAATCATCAGTGCTAAGGACTGAGCTCGTGGGTCACTGTAAAGACGGCTGCAGTTCTGCATTCACAACACCCGTGCCCATTCCGTATTATATAAACGTGAATTATGATAATTTAGAAATTACAAGCAGTGAATTGAAAAGAGAGATGTTCAAGGTGTCTCAAAATCTATCTTTTCTCCAAACCAGCCTCAACCAGTGGCGTGAGGAAGTCCGAACATTGGAGAAAAGCACAAACAAGAAACTGAAGGACGCAACGCTCAAGATCTCTGATCACCTCTCCGGTCTTCACGCCAGTGTGGAACAATGCCGGGGAGATGCGAGGAAAGCAGCCAGAAACACCAAAGAGCAGTTGGAGGCCCAATCGTCGAGACTATCCGAGCAGTTGGTCAGAATCGAAACTCAAGGTCTTACTGCAGCAAAGAAAGAACTAAAAGTTGCCATTGAAGACACAATGAAGACGCACATGGCTCAGGAGTTACGTGCACAAAGCGAAGAACTAATGAATGGTGTATCCAATTACGTGCTTAGATATTGCGGACCCAAGAAACTTCACTGGTACTTTAAAGGCTGGGAAGACTTAAAAAAGAGCGCATTAGAAACAGGGCTAAAGAGCGCTGACAGCCCCTTACAGTATGTATGTGGATATAATGTGTGCCACAATATAAAGCTAAAAAAAAAAGAGGGGCAGACGATTTTAGAGATGTATATTCGTATCCACCCAGGTGTCAACGATTCAAAGCTGGAATGGCCCTTTAGCAAGTCTTACACGCTCGGTGTCATTCATCCCGAAAACAAAGCGAAAACAAAGATTCTTACGGTCGATGCTAGTAAATATTCGGGCATCTCGACCTTCCAGATGCCAAAACAAGGCGGTAATCTTGGCTTTGGGAGAAAGACTTTCAGTACCGCTAACGAGCTCGAAAAGGAAGGGTTTGTTAGTGACGATTCACTTCACTTTTTTCTCCAAGTTGAGCCGTAATGCTCTTTTCCGATAGATTAATAATTTATTATCGAGAGGAGCAAAAAATGTGATACTGCCTGGAAAAACCGCTTACCTGATCCCATTAAATATAAAATGGATGCAACGACTCTTTCTCCTCGTTCTCCAAAAAAAAAAAAAAAAAAACGTGTGGAGTACCCGACACACTGCTTTTGATGTATTTCCCTGCAAAAAGCCGGAATTTCGTCTGTGCGCACTGTAACTAACACTGATAATCTCATTGCAGCTACGAGCGTAATATAAAAGGTGGGTCTTCTCTTTACGAAGGGCCGCCACACTCAGCCGGCATCCAAACGAAGCCGGAGCGTCTATATGAATGTATATTGTATATTATCATAAAACTCCGCTCAATTTTAAATTTTCTTTTAAGTCTGCACTTTCCTTAGTGAGGGCGAGGAATGCCGCAACTGCCAAAATACGATGTAACTCTCTAAATCTATATTAAACTGGTCAAAAATCTACGGCATGCACCAATTCAATAGACTCTGCTACTTTGGCGGGCAACAAGCCTCGCATTGAACACTGCGCTGCCTACGTCATATATATTACGAGATTTGTTTTTTTTCTTTTTTGTTGTTTTATGCTGAGCTCGGTATTTCATTAAATGGCATCTTTGTGAGTGCGTCGGGTGGCGCCCCCTTCTAGCCGTCTGCTACGTAAATTTCGATATAACGCGTGTATCTCCCCTCTTTCTAGATAACGTTGTTTAAGGTGAAACCCCACCCGTGGTTAGTGTGATTCTGAACCAACAGATGGCAGTGGGATCGCCTCCCAGGCCTGTAAATCAATGCGAGAAATCGGGGGTGGTGGCGATTCAATACAGTGGGGTATTTTTTTATATCCTGAATTTGACAACCCTGGTCCTTCGCTTGTTTTTCTCTGAAGGGTGATTTCAGATAAGATCGACCATAGGGTGGCTGGTCGACATTTTTAAATCAACTGATATTTTTATA
This sequence comes from Ixodes persulcatus, assembly GCA_013358835.2. NCBI lineage: Eukaryota > Metazoa > Arthropoda > Arachnida > Ixodida > Ixodidae > Ixodes > Ixodes persulcatus. Next base: position 15,829 of record JABSTQ010005225.1, read on the forward strand.
TGTTATCGTCTAGTGTCTCTAGTGTCTGGTACAAACCTATCCACACTTAGTTTTGACCAGAAAAAATATTTGGGGACAGGAAAAATTGTAAGGCATGAAGAGCTGGACAGTTGCATTAACGCGCACTGATGGAGGGGGCATGTTTGAGAGTGACTAACTAAAACGATAGCATTAGGAGAAATCTAATACTTTTTAGACTAAAACTATGCGTACAGCTTGCTTGTAATATAAAATAATAATATTAATTTAAATTTTATTATTTTTCTAAAAATTGCCAATCATGCCTGCTTGAACGACAAATGGCAACATTTGGAGGCCTGTGTCTCATGAAATAATTTAATCATTATTATATAATTTGCAGATAGTATTCTAATTATATGTGGTTATTATTAAAAAAAAGGTATCTGAGTGACATGAAAGTCAGGATATATTTAGGCAAACTTCAGAAAAAAACCAAACAACGAACAATTCCGATGCGAATAAAAAAAAAAAGAAAACACCACCTTTGATTTTTTTTTAATTTGGTTATCTTGTTGCACTCTATTTCGGCATTCATTTCTATTAAAAACATGTTCCATTGTTTTATTGAGAAAGAAGAAACAGCTCCCCGAAATAGGGTCCTTTTTCAAAGCCTACACTTAGCAGTGCCCTATACAAGAAGTGACTCTGAGTTCCAGTTTCATAAAGCTAACACACATATTTTATATATTTTTATTTAGATGAGGCCATTGATAACTACAGAAATCGTTCACACACTAAAGTTTAGGAGAAACTACTGTGTACAAAGAGCTATCATATTACAGATTAGTGATCCGAGAAAAGATCCTGCAGCCATCGGCCGCTGCGAACTTTGTTTACATTATTTTCCTACGGCACTATATGCTCCTCTCTCTTACCCTCTATCTCCATCTCTCTCTCTCTTATATATCCCTGAATTATATCTATAATAAGAACATATTAAAGCATTCCCTTTCTGCGTGATAGTGTTCTGTGGCTAGCAACAATCATTTCCTCGCGAAGATCACGATTATGGCGCAATGGTTGGCGGAAGTAGCAGGCGACACTCGACGTTAGTTCTGGCAAAACGGCCAATACAATCTTTTTTCGAATTTCCCCGCTCGCTGTCAAGTACGAGGGGGTTCGCTTCAACCAGCAAAATATGACCGCCGATGCCCGTTTATTACAAGTCGTGCCTTTCGCCATCCCACTCGCTGGCTTCGCGGGCGATACTATCAGGCACAAAGAGGCACACCGACACAGAGCAGAACCCCCAAATACCCGAGCCCCGCCTAAATACAATACAGCGTAAACACTGTCGCCATGTTAACCTAGGGAAGGTTATCATGACGACAGTGTTTACATTTTAGGTAGGGAAAGGCATGGCGTGTGGTACGAGCCGGATCCTTACACGAGGTGCAAGGAGAGCCCTGAGAACCTGTCTGCTGCCCTAGAGTAATTCACGAAAGACGAGCTACAATGTTCGCGCAAAAATCCCAACCAGAAGGACGTGATCTCTGTCATGCTCGACGGGGAGAAAACGTTCGTGCCAAAGCGCTCCCTGACACGCTCAATCCGAGAGGCCTTTGGTGTATACAAAGACAAGCATCCGAGCACCTCGCCGTACCTTTAGCAAATGATTAATCACTCAGGAAGTGCAACAAAGGTGGTGTCATGATCGATCGAAGCTTCGAGTGAGATCTTTCACATTATGCAATATTATTCATTTAAGATTCGCTCGCGGCAAGATGGCGCAAAAAAAAAAAAATTCCCCTTCCCAACTCTATGGCTGCTTCTTGTAGCTCACCGTTCAGCCGCTCAAAATACTATTTTAATTTTGAGCACTAACTACTGCACCTAATTAGTGCTAGTTCGCCGTCAAACACCGCTAAAAATTAAAAAGAGTGCAAATACACTGACAAGAACGAGAAGCTAGACGGACACCGCGCTGTTTTCTCCTCGTTCTTGTCCTTGTCTTTCCACTGTTTTAATTTTTAACCTTGAAATACCAACTAGCCCAAACTTCAACGTTACACACTGCTGCTTAACGTAATAATGCTGAAACGTTAGTAAATGTGTTTTTCACCCTGAAGAAGAAATTTGCGTTACGCATTTGAATACTATGCGGAAAAACAATCGTGGGAATACCTGGCTAAAGCAGTTCTTTGGATATACAACAATACAATAACGTTTCAAATACAGAACAAAAAGCTAAAGAAAGCAGGGTACAAATGTTGTGCTCTGAACTCTCTAGAGTCTTCGTCTCCCGAAAATGTGGTGGTACTAATTCATCATGTCAGTATTTCCGTCCTTTCGGTTCATTCGCCTGAAAAGTCTTTTACTGCATTAGCCATTATGTCAGCCTATTCCGCCAATGCGATGAGCGCGTGCTTGCTCGACGCGAGCTTTTTCCTGCTGCGTGAAAGATAACTCGTGACCATGCAAACATCCGCGTATAATGATTACCAAATTTAATTACTTTTCGTTGTGTTATAGTCGGTTACAAGTTAAGAAGGTAGGAGAAGCTCCTCCCACAAGCGTGGTGCGCCGGTTTCAAATCCCTCCGCAATCGAAAGAAGAGTTCACTGGAAACGCTCCTTGTTCCACTTCAATGGATAGATAATGGCCACAGAGTGGTGCCAACTTGTCTCCGACCCCCACTTTCTAAGAAAGCGACCTTTGTATTCATCGGAGAAGGAACCGAGCCCCTGAAAGCAGCCTTTGTATCAATCGGAGGGGGAAGCTAATCCCCGAAAGTCGTCTTTGTTTCCATCGGAAGGGGGAAGACTTAATCTCCCTCTCGTGGCTTCCACAATGCTAAGTCAAAGTCGAGAGATAAAGGAAATATGTACAGAAAGGCACGACCCTCCTCGCGCGTTGGCCGCAACGTCACGGAAACGATGGGACGCTATTGGATACGGAGGTGGCGGAGGGATATATGATTCCCTTTGAGGGGCATTTGCCGCTACCTTCTTGACTTGTAACCTACTATAATTTTCCACGTCTTTTACTTTAGAATCCAACAACTGCAACAAGTATTACGACAAAATATATATGATTAATAATTTTTGCAATAAAATCAAAAGTTCAGCACTTTGGGAGATATCCATGTCCTTGCTGCAGTACTTCCTGCGTCGACTAACAAATATTGCTGAAGCAATCAAAGCGTACGGTTTTTCAATAACTTCATCAGAAAGTATTTGCTTGATAAGACTTCAGCCCTGCAACTATTTGACCGAAATCTAACGTCTGAGTGGAAATGGAGGACTAATGAACTGCTTGGTGTGGCATTCTCATATGGTTTTGCACTATCTGAAACCTGGCTGTCGCCAGACGAAGTTTAATATCAAGGTACGTGATATTGAACTGAAAATATATTACGTATTTCAAAATTGCGAAATCACGATGCACCACGTACTTGGGCTCGTCACCGATCCAAAGTATCGCTGAAACCACTACGGACAACCGCAGTCCTAAGATACAGAACAATGAAAATCATTGATAACGCCGATAGACAATGCGAAATCTTTGTTTTTTGTCTGTGAGGGCCTTAAGCATCTTTCCGAACCTCTCACAAATTCAGCTAACCTAGCGCATTTTTCTTCATATTTGTCCCGATCGATTGACAGTCATCTTACGTGTTTTTTTACAACTTACAATGGATTGATCGATATTGTGAGACAAGGTCAGAAACGAAAGTAACAAACACCATGCGAATATTAAGAATTTTCTTTAATGATATAGAAGACACGACCTAACAACAACAAAAAATCTGTCCAGCACGCGTTGTTGCTGCCCTTCACCCCCCCCCCCCCCCCCCCCTTGATTTTTTTTTTTTTTTGCACGGCAGCTAATTTTTGTTTTCCCTTTTCTTGACATACTCTAGTACAAGAATCATCCTTTCTACAATCTTCGGCAAAAGTTATGCCCGACGAGCCTTCATTAACTCCCCCGATATGGAGAACACTCTCTCCATTTAAACCGTCGAAGCCGGCACGTTCAGGCATATCGAAGCCAAGAGCGCAAACCTTGGGTACGTAATGTCATTCTTCTTCTAGAATGTTAGGCTGTCTTCAGTAGATTAACCGGACCTAAGGTAGGAGTCCACCTAAGATGCCTGCACGACTCCACTTTGCCTTTCCTTTGCCGAAGGTTACTTTCAGCTTTGTCTTTTGACTTCAGCTAGGGTATTTACAATACACCATATGTTCGAACCCTGCGAACAGAGGAGCACCTCTCAGGAAAAAAAAAAGTGAAAGCCTTTTACAACTCCCTGTAACGCCGAATTAGAGCGCAGCTCTTGAGGAGGAGGAGGAAGGAAGGGTACTGAGGGGAAGGTATACCCCTCCTCCCTCCTCCTCACCACCTCATCCTGCCTGCCACACCTCCCTCCAAGCGGCGTCGGCATAACCGTGAGGTCACGTGACCCTCGTGACCTCACGGGGGTCACGCTACCTCACGGGGGTCACGTGACGTCACTGGGGTCACGTGACCTCACGAAGGTCACGGGGGTCACGTGACCTCACGGTTACACCGACGGCGACGCCGCCTAAGCCGGAAGCGGGCGACGAAGAGCTGCGCTCTAAAATAGAAAATCGCTCGAAGCTGTGGAACTGGTACCCATAAGAGATTTGAAGACTCTGAATTTTACGAAGATCGTACTTGAAAAACATTTCGAAACCTTCAGATATTTCTAAGTAGAACCGCGAAGAAACTATATGTCCTAAAATATTTCGAACTCGTTATCGTCGCTGTTACGGTCGAATGCATAGGTACTGAGAGTGAGGTAAGATTTTCTACTAATACAATAAAGAATATATTTGGTAACCAACATTTTGCAATTCAATTCTAAAACACTTCTTATCGCTTAAAGGCCTATGACACATATCGCGATGATTAAACCCGTAATAAATTTTACAACGGTTTTGCTTGAGTAGCAGAGGACAAGATTGATCAGCGGGTCGTTAAAGTGCGCTACTGCGTTGAATGACTACTTGGTAACCGAGCGACAGAGAATCTGTCTCGAACCGATGATCACAGAAACACCGCGAGTTTGATAATTATGATAACATAAATTATAATATTTCTTTTAAATGTGGAACTAAATGACTAAAAACCGTTTCTCATAATTTCCGCATACCGTGAAAGCACGCACACTTAAATGGGCTATGAAGATACCTTAGATATTTCATTTTACGATTGGAATAGGCTTCAGGCAATGTTGAATACCCATAACCAGTAAAAGAAAACGGCCAGCTAGAACGTTAGGGACAAAACACAGTAAGGGAGAAACAGAGACAAACACTCCGCTGACTATCAACTGAGACGCCGGAAATTTTCTCGAAAATACGTAGGCAGGAAATTTTCTCGGGAATCACCAAGTACTGAGTGACAAAGACGGACTAAACGAAAGAACTTCGCGGTAGTCTTCTACATCCATGGTGTCACCCACCGACTCAAAAAGATCGCTGCACGACAAAACGTCCGGGTCGTGTGCTTGGCACCGAACAAAGGGAACTCTAGGTGCCACAGGATAAATCAGGCCAAGAACCACCAGTCAACCTGCAACATTGCGCACATGACTAAATACGCCACACGCCAGACTGGTATTGTGTAGTACCAGATCCCAATGTCATTCGGGAGCTGCTACATCGGGCAGACTAGGGCCACTAAATAAGCTACGCTTTAGAGTAACGACACCTGGCCATATTGTGTCTTAAAATCATGGTTGCCAGTTATCTGAAGCTTTATCTGAAATCACAGGAAACGCTTTTCTGCCCTCCATAAGTGTTTAAAAAGTTCGCGACAGAGCAGAGCAATATTACATGACCTTCATTACACCGAATCTAATGCTGAGGAAGTCGCACTTTTGAATCCTGACGATCGGCAGTTGCGTCTGCTATGCATACGAGCCAAAATGGCGGCGTCCACAACAATGTCGGGGAATGGAGGGCCGATACTCTAAGCGAAGCTCATTTCGTGGCTCTAGGGCAGACGTGACGCTGTATTAATGACAGAGTCAGGGAGCCCGCGGCGTCGATGGAAGGCACGGGGGCTGGGCACCTTGCAGCCCATTGCCGCGCGTGCGGGTGTAGGCAAAGTTTTTTGCCTGCAACCGCGCAAAGCAGCGTTTCTATTCTTAAAAGACACAAAAATACCTTTGCGCGCGAGATTCTTGAGGCTATGGCCATTGAGGAAAGCGCCAATGACTGCCTGAGCATGCCCAACGTCACGGTCAGCTAGAAAGAAAGGCAGTTTTCGCAATGTCGCACGGCCCCATGAGAAACAAAAGAGGGATATGTGTCGATGGTGGTTTGTGGGTTGGGTCAGGGAGGTGTAAGTGACCAAATTTAATAATTTAATTCAATTTATTTTAATTTAGTAGAGTAATTTTAGTATTTAGGTTGATTTCTTGGAATTACTTTAGGTATGAATTTTTGGGTTAAAGTGATGAAGAAGAAGTATAAAGTCTCAGTTTATTGTCAGCGATGTGTATATCTCTGTTTCTCTCTGTCTGTGTTTTGTCCCTATCGTTCTAGCTAAACAAAAAGTTAGGGCACAAACGAGCTGGTGAAGGTTTAACATAATTTTAGATAAACCCCCGAGCCTGGGGAAGAAGATAAAGCACAACACAACACACAGTCTCAAACGGGTGGAGGCCCGTTCGTGACATGCCGATTCGTCATAGGCACCCTGGTAATAGGGCAATTGGTCACATAGGATAATTCATCAAAGGGGAACTCCCCTATTGAAAATAACCCATCAGCCTTGATGTGTTATGGGACCCTGTTAGCCCTTCAAACCCTTTAGACCCGTCAGCCCTTTAGACCCATCAACCCTTTAGACCCGTCAACCCTTTAGACCCGTCAACCCTTTAGACCCATAAACCCTTTAGACCCAACAACCCTTTAGATCCATCAACCCTTTACACCCATTAGCCCCTCAGAAATTGAATTCTCTATACTCCGATTCATAATTAGTGTACAACATTGTCAAGGCTACTGACACGCGCATGTGGCTTCATCAAGTGCAAAGGCAAAGGTACGCATCCAAGTCATCTCTTTGGTCGTCAAACGACGGCATTAGCTTATGGGGACTGAGGTACTGTGACGCAGTAACTCCATGGGGTCCTTCACCACCGCCCGCACCATGCCTGTCACTTGCCGACCCCTCGGCCTCAATCACCCTAAGCTTAAGCTGGAGCGTTCTCTCCGTTCTTTCCTCCTGTTCCGCTTTCTGTCAGAGAGCTTCTCGTTCGGCCACTCTGTCCTCTCTTTGCCGAGCTCGTTCCTGATCAACCCATGTTCGTAATTCTGTTCCTGCCGCGGACGCCAGTTATTGTCAGGTTCTTTATGGTAAAAAGAAAGGAAACTGAGAGGTCCGTCTGATTTTTGATGTCAAAGGAATATATTTGCACCCAGTTGTTCTACTTTCTGAATCCCCGCGAAGAAAAAAAAAAAGAAAACTTATGAGCCAATAAATAAAAGAAAAGGGCGTTCATCTAAAGTTCGACTTGCCAAGGTTGGCACTGGTTTACGCTGGTGGTATAAGCCGGTCTCGTTTGGCTCCAGCTGCCGGCGTACCGATGGTGACCAGTCAACCGGTTGTTGGGATGGCTTTGCCGGTTCACTCTTGAGCCAGGCTTGCCGTTCAGAGTTGACGGTGAGGACAGGTCGGCAGACTTCTATGGATGACAGCTTTGCCGGCGTATTCCGGAGCCAAGCTTTTCCGAATGCGTCCGCTTTCGCCCTGAATCTCCTCGTTCCCCTCGACTTCCTTTTCTTTCCTCCCCTTTTATTTTTGTCTCCTTTCATTTTCTTCCTCTTTATGTCGCCGTATTGATCACATCATTACAACACGCAGTCATAATATTTGCCTAGTATTTTAAGCATTAAAAATGTTGAATTAGAAATTGCATACAAATACAACTGGCAGGCTACAGTTTTTCTTAAGGCCGGTTCAGACAATTGCGTTTGACTGCGTTGCGTCGAGAACCGAATGCGAGTCACCGGCACATCTGTGCTTCGTACGAAGCGTGGAATTCAATTCGAGGAATCATCTTGGCACGCGATATAAGCAGCAGGGATGTGCTGGTTTCTCACAGCCGCAACGCAGTCAAACGCAGTCAAACGCTACTGTCTGAACCAGGCTTTACTTCAACAAACTTCTGCGAGTTGCTTGTAATTGTTTGACGGGTGTGCTTGAAGGCCCCACAGACATTTCAAAAAACCTCTTAGAACTTTCTAAAGGGCATTTCAAACCCTGATGTGGCCCAGAACGCATCAAGGAATCTTAAAGGGTCCTTCAAACCTTTTAAGAAATCTTTGAAGTCCCCCTTAGACCTTTCAAAAGGTTTTGACGGGCCCTTTAGATTTTCTTAAAGGGTACGTCAAACCCATCAAAACGTTTTGATGGGCCCTTTATACTCCCTTGAGGGGTACGTCGAACCCGTTAAAAATTCTTGAAGGCCCCCTCAAACCTTTTAAAAAAGTTTTGAAGGGCCCTTTAGACTTATTTTCAATAGGGTCGTCACCGGATAATTTGACATATGAAATATTTAAAGAGGCACAGATATGAAAGTTTAAAGTTTATTTATTTGTTGAAATGTTCACTACAATGCAACACCTTTGATCTACAGTGAGTCGCGAAACTGAGTACGCTCATATACACTTACACCGGGCTGACGCCCATCATTGCTGACGTATAACAAGTGTATAACAGGTGCTGCCGCAGTTGAATGCAATAAGAGTTATTACCCAAGTAATAATTGAATACCAAGCGCGTTATGATTACACTTGAAAACAATGTTTATTAGTCTAATAATTAGCATTTTCAAACTCAATAATTCGGGCTGCTGCATTTAACGTTTCTAGACGGTTGTGACTGTCGTAGCGGCTGACGGCAACCTGTAGGCGTTTGTTAGAGTCGGCGTGCTTCTTCGACAACATTGAAGACGTAGTACCACTTTCTGCTTGAGCGAGTTTCAATTCAATCAAGGACTGCTCCCTCTTGACACATCCAAGGAAGACCCAGGTGTTGGGGAAGCTACAGCCCGCATTGCGCTTCAGAAAGTAAAAGAAAAACACGCGCAAACTGTTATTAGTGTATAGCCTCTCTGATTACGCGCCTAACCACAGAAAGCACAAACATAGCTTCATAGTAAGGCACAAACATGCCTTACTATGAAGCCTGTATTTACATAGAACAACGTATGGGTGACGAAAGAGATAAAGCACGGTCATGTATACCGTCATTATTTTTTTGCAAAAATCCCGGCGCCGCCTTGATTCATCTCTCTCTCTCTCTCTCTCTCTCTCTGTCTCTTTTCTTTTTGCAAGCAGTGGTGATGATAAGAAATTTGAATTTTTCGTGATTTCGTGATATTACATCCCCAGTTTGCGCCCACAACCAGTGCTTAGAAAAGTGTAGTTATTTTACGTTGAAACCCCAACTGCACCGCTCATCCAACGAAATAAAGTAATTCGCGTTTGTTGCTACTAACAACTTGGGACATATTAGATTAATACGTGCAGTCTTTGCAGCCAAGCCTCGATGCTGTTGGCATTTCCGCCAATGTCGATTCCCTCATTGAACAAACTGTCGGAGGGAAGATGGCTGTAGATATGCCGATCCGACGGAGCCTGCCGATGAAGACATCCTCAAAGCAGTCCGCCCCGGGTGCAGCCTCCGAGGGGAAAACCGCGACCAAGCCCTGGAATGCTTCGGGGATGTCGGCTATTGGCAAGAAAGCTAGAGCAGGCAGCATTATCATCTGGAAGTGCACAGGAAGTAAAATAATTTATTGTCTGAAACGCAGTTCATAAAAAAAATGTACAAAAAAAAACACAATGATTCGGCATACCTTAACGGCAAACTCTCCATCCGCAATGTGTCGACTCTGATGACCGCTAGAGCACACCTTCCTCTATACCGACTGGGATAAATGGAAGAAGCATCCCTGGATCCTTACGCTGGGGCTACGTCTTTTACAGCGTTGATGGCAGCGATCTCGATGTCAGTGTAAGCCACCTCAGCGCAGTTGGTCCCCACGCGGCTCAGCAGCACATCGAAGAACCTAAATAATAATAATAATAATAATAATTTTGTGTGGTCAACATTACAAATAAAATAACCAATTTTGTGGACAGATTCACAATAATGTGCACACCGAGGGATCCTTTTTTGTAACTTTTAGTGCCTACCTTCTGCAGGTGCTTTCTGTTTTGTTGGAGAGCAAGCAGTAAATTATTTGCACTACTACACCGTTGACGACTGCATACGCGGTGTAAAGCTGGTAGAGCTGCTCAGGGGTGACTTTGAAGGTTCTGTGTGCGAACCAGGTGTTTGTCCGGGCCAAATTGCTCAGGTTGCGCTCAGCTGCAAAGATCAAAAGTCTCTCACTGTTGCCTTCGCCGCTATCGTACAGGAGAAAAGCATCTCCTTTGGCTGTGACCTGCATAAAGTTGGACAGCTATTACGAAATCACAAACACAACGCAGCAAAGTACTTTACACCTTAAACTCTGCGGGCATTCGAATGTCTGCCCGGCAGGATGGTACACTGTACACAAAATTCGCGCGCTGCCTCTCTCCGAAACGTGCGCCGTAGTGTGGATGCAGCGGGAATCTGCGAGGCAGTGTCATCCTTTACGGAGGAGGCTGCATTCAAAAGTATCTGGTGTGGTGCTAGGCGTCCTTCCACTGCTATAAAGAAGCACATATAAAAATCGGTTCTCGTTATGCAAAACTGAAAATATAAAAACAACTTTTCGCAACTTACCTGCTCCTAGCTTCATCTCATGAAGTACTCTGAGAACGCTTAGCTCGCTTGGGTCACAGGCGTCCATGTCGTCGCTCGAGTAGGATAGTATGCGAGTTATGGCTAGATCAGTTACAACTTTAGTTCACAAACTCATCTTTGCCGGCAGGCCCAGTAGAGCGCCGATTCGTTAGATTTAATACGACTGTAAGAATGTCCGTCGTAGAGGAGCATAGCGCCACCTCTCTCGGTTGTGATTAACTCTATTTCAAAAGCGAGAGTAAGATATCCTATGCAAAAATTCCGTTTCTTTTATACCCTGGGAAATTTGCCATCCTAAAAAAGAAAAGCAGCTACGGAATTCCTGAATCTGGGCAAATCGGGTGACACGCGTTCCACAAAGCAACAGTGGCGACCAGGCGATACGCTTAGACACTCTTTTTTTTTTTTTTCTCGATATATGGCTTAGGTTCTTTGCGAGGTTTCTTCGTTTTCTACTACTTATAGTTTTGTTCCGAATGTTCGACCTTCGGACCGAAACCTGGAAATGCAGCACCTGTTACCGAATCTTCGCCCGCGATCAACCTTGGCGAGCTTGTACGGGTTTGGCACGGTCACACAAATTTTCCAAGAAACCCAACTAGAACCAACCTTAAGACAACTGTTGGGTTACTGTGTGACAGGTGGCCTGAATTACGAATTATCCTATGACGAATATTCCGCTGTGACGAATGGGCCTATTACCAGTTGCCCTATTACGAATCGGTATGTGACGAACGGGCCGTATCCCCCCCCCCCCCCCCCCCCCGAAGCTCACAGTGAAGTGGGGGCTACTCTCTCACCACACCAATCAGCCGCCTGCTTTTTCATCACCTGCCCCGCTCTCTGGGCGTGATTACGTGGCGATAAAGGGATGTATGACTGATCCAACGAGCGGGTAGCTTCCACTGCAGTGTCAGCTTAAAATGGTGAACGCAGTATTAGTTCCATGTCGGTACCTTTTCTGGAGTCACTTCAAGACGTCACCTTGGAATAAAATCATGTTATTTTATCTGGTGATTCGAAGGAAGAAAATTTACACTCGCTCTAGTAAATACTTCTGGGAGTGCAATAAACAGTTTTGAAGTTCGTACCCGTTGTGCCTACAAAGATTTGATTCTACAAAAATAGTTCCCCAACTGAAGCATCCCGGAAGACGTGTTATCTTTGGAAAATAGGGAAGGTAGTCACCAATTTCGGGGCCATAATGTTTGATACAAACCTTGGTTTGTTTATCAACAAAGCCTCAAGGTCCCATTTACAGTACCTTCTACTTATCTGAAGCATGAAAGAAGAAAGGAAGTAGTCTCTCGTGCTTTCGTTTGGGGGTCACTGATTTCTCGAGAGTTGTAACGAGATACATTGGTCCGGGTTTGTATCGCGATAAAAGGAATACACCGGAAATGTATACCGATACTGAAATACAGATACTAAAAGTATTTCTGTAAGACTATCGCGATACATTTGCATCGTGATACAGCCCAACCCTGCTTCCCAGGTCGCAAATGCTTTCAGTCATTGGGCGTAAAATAGATGGATGGATGGTAATGGCTATACCCTTTGTAACGGGCGGCAGCTTGCGCTACCTAGCCTAATAATGGAAATGCCCAATGTTGCTCAAAATCAACATTTCAAAAACATTATTACGAAAAAGGTTTTCTTTTTTTTTTCCCGATACCAGATTTTTGTTATTCTATGTGTTGTAAGACATCATCAGGATTTCTAGGTCTCCAGTATTTCAAGTAAAGTTTTGGGCATCAACGGGTTAATCTGTTTGTGATGCGACTTGTCAATAGATTTTTTTTTTTTTTGAAGAAACCAGAGAGAACTATTTCTACAAATTGTTATTTAAGTGAGTTTGCGAGGCGAGCTTCCTGGTTTTATTGTTCCGTCAAGCGAGGACGTAGGTGCCTGTGTACGCGGGCATATGAGAGATGTTGTTGGTGCTTAATGGTTCTAGTCACGCGTTTCTCACTCAAATACTTGTCTTGTGTATCGAGCAAGCGACTAAGGAATGATTTTATTGATCTGCTTTTTTTCAGTTTCTGTATTGCTTTCTGTACAGTGCAGGCTCAGGGAGGGATATTTTAAAGCAAGTCAAGCGTATACAATGGTACCCCCGAACGCGAATACACTTTTTTTTTTTTCAAGTTACATAGTCAAACATTCCCATTTAAAGCCTCGTTAGTTGGAAAAGGCATTCTAGTAGCTTGGTCTTACAACTGCATACTGTGCAGAAAGCAGGAAACGGTTTATCACCTTTTCCTAGGCTGTTGGGGCGCGGTTTTCTTTTGAGACGTCCTGCAAGAGAAGAGACCCTTAGCGAAGACTTCCCATTAACGCTCCATGGCATACGTTTTTGAGCGGTAGAAGGGAAAAATGACGTTCCCTACGACATTATCCTACTTCTGGACCTAAACAGCATATGGCGTGTTGTATGGCTGTGCGCCACGCGGATGTCGGTGTTCGCACCGTGCATAAGTATTTTGTTGAGCACATGTGATTTCTGTAGGAAATATTTAAGAACCAGCAACCTACACTTGAGTGGCTGCCACTTTTTGATGTGTTGTCCACCATCAACGACTTGTAGCATCTTCGACATTAGGCAAGATGTCTGCACTCTAAAAAAAAGGGTATCACCTTACACCCTTTTGTCCCATATAATGCACCCCAAAATTTCAATTGACGTACAGCGCATTATGCTCGAACAGACGGCCCCAAAGTTTACGAGGGGCTTGATAACAGTGCGATGTAAATTATTAAATAGCTAAAATACGTATCAAAGACCACAGAAAGAAAACACTGAGGTTTTGCAGTAGGGCCACGAAAACCACGATTAATTTGTTTTTTGTAGTCAGTAATACGTACATTAGCGATTTTATTATGTTTTTCCACGCGGCTATCAAGCCTCTCTTGAAAGTTGGTGTCATCAGATCGACGTCAGTGCGCTGTATGTCTAACTGAAGTGTTGGGGTGTATTATATGCGACAAAGAGTGTAAGAATACACCTTTTTGTCTGAGAGTGTGGCGTAGTTTAGTGTTTCATAGCGATTGTGTGTCACTGCCTTGTGTCATCGTCCAAATTAAAAAAAAAAAATCCGCGTTCGTGGCGGAGTTGGCACCACACTCGTCGCTCACGGACGTGTGAATCATGAGCTCCGTCGTAGCAAGTTCTACGGCTAACCTTAGCCGTAGAACTTGTCCCAACTGCCCAAGCGTCTTCCCAGGACTACAGGATTATGTTGCCTACGCTGCCTTCAGGTAGATACTCTTTCAACATGGTTTTTCTTCACGGAGACTCAGCGAGACCGTATCGTGTCGACGATTTCGGCGAGGCCTTGAGAGGCGTGGTTGACATGACGAAGGACGTTGCTGGCCTTAGGGCATTCCAGTTCAACCATATGTGGATGCTCATTCTGCACAATGCTGCCGCAAACAAAAAACTCGTCTGCATGAAAGAACTGACGGTCAAGGGAAAAAAGTCTCTCATCATCAACCCAAACCGGAGCGAAAATTCGATCAAGGTGCTTTGGAATCTTATATATGTCCCGGATGAAGAGGTGAAAACAAATTTGAAGGCTACGGGAGGGTCAAGGCTATCGCGCGTGAAAGGTGGCGCCGGCCGAAATCCGAGAACATCGAGACAACAACCAGGACCGTCACCATGGTTCTCAGGGAGGGCACAACAGTCGACGCCATTCCACACCAGGTGAATATTCTTGGGAATGCAACGGTCTCTATCCCAGGCCGACCACGAATGTGCCTGCGCTGTAAGAAAGTGGGACACATGAGGAAGAAGTGCAGGGCGGCGTGGTGCAACGTGTGCCGCACCTTCGGGCACGAGGAGGACAATTGCATCCAAACTTAAGCAGCGAAAACGAAACCTGCCAGCTTTGACGAGGATTTCGAGAACCTTATGTACCAGGATGAAATGGAGGAAACCATCGGTGAACCTGCAGTGACGGCTCAGGGTCCTCAAACGTCGGAGAGGCCCAAGCCAGTGCTTACTGCAGAACCTTTCGAGTAGAACAATTAAGATCAGGTCATCGAGAGAACGCCTGCAGAGGGACGAGCCGACAAGGGGGCAGGTGGATCGGAACAGCAAGGTCAGCCGCGAAAGGCTGCGGCGCCCGAAGTTTTGGTGGAGTACCGTGAAAGTGAGTTTGAAACAGACGATGCAATGGAAGCTGAAAGTGGTCAAGCATGCTGGGCGTCAGGCACAAAGAAAGGCACTACGAAGCGGCCGGACCATCCATCCAGTGGCGTAGGCAGAGGGGGAGTTCGGGGGGTCGAAACCCCCCCCCCCCCCTCGAAATGCCGAAGATACCCCCTACTCCCCCTCCACCACCGGTGCCCGCATTGGGCCCGCTCGCTACCCTGCTCACGCAGTCGGTCTTGCACGGAGCACGGAGCAAAGAGGGAGCACGGACTATCTCCAACTTATATGCTTTCGGAACAAATGTTTGTGGGGTAGAAAATACTTAAATACATAAAATAGTCAACATTTCCTTATTCATGCTTATTTGACGGGATGCGGAACTTGATCTCAGATATATAGAAAACGGATATTTCGAAACATTTGTGGGCTTAAGGATGGCAATTTCAAGGCAAAGTGTAACAAACTGTCCTCACTGAAATACATAGTTAAATCAAACTGAAGTAAAACAATGTCAGTGTTGTAAGGAATATTAAATGATTTGTAAAACAATTGCACTGTAAGCAACGGGTGGCGCTGCGCTCACGCACACCTTGTCTACTGATCAGAATTACGTGCTTTGGACTAGACATTAGAGCGAATAAAAAAGTAACTGTGACTAGTTATTTCAGAAAGCAATTTACAGGCTCTCTTGATCATTTTATTTATGCCAAGTGCCTACATATTAAGATGCAGCCGCCTGCGTTCACGGCAAGGAATATCCAGGATGTCCACAGCTTGAACTTCAATGTAGCGCGCGGTGAACATTCAAAAGCACTAGACCGAGCAGTCCCTCATACGAAATGGACGCTCTCAGGTACGTTTTCAACCGTTGTATCGAGTGCTTAGCTTCCGCCATTGTTACGGGCAGAGTCGCTAGGATCTTGAGGAGACGATGGACATTCTGTAATAGGGCCTCCGGACAGAGGGCGACCGCCTCTAGCGCAGACGTGACGGGCGTTTCAAGTTTCTCCCTTTCTCATTGGACGCCTAAAATTTCCATATTTTTGGCGAAGTTTTTCTCACTCCGTGAAATTTCCCTCCATCGAGACGCCCGTCTCGATGGTCACTCACGGATGCAATGAAGTCCGTCTTGCCTTCTGCTTTGCATGTCGAGGTGGCATCCGATGCAATTCGTAATTAGATTAATATTTTCGTTGCACGGAACCTCAGAAACTCCGAAGGGCCTTCATATTTTCACTACGCATAGGCGCAAGGGTATTCAAGTTCGTTTCCACGTTCGGCGTGTGGTTTGCGTGTTTGTGTGTGATGTCATTTCTCCGAGTGACGGAACGACGAGTTCGGACTGACGACTGCCAATCGCCCCGAGGATATGCCGCCGCTGCCTTTGTACCACACTGCAAGATAAAGCGGCCTAGCAAAAATAAGACTCTCTTTCCTTCGGCATCTTGTTCTGTAGCACGAATTTGTTAAACATTTAATATATAATCGATTTTGGTTTTGAGATTGTTCAGAATTACCCTCGCCCTATATATGAGTCCCTAGTGTTTGTGCGAGGACGGTTTCTCTGACTTTTCAGCGCCGAGATTATTATATTTTTTTTTTGCTGCTTAATTTTTTGTGATAGTATTGCCTGCCGTTAAGAGCCAGGCGGCGCCAGTAGAGTGAGAGTCCAAAGTTATACCTTGCCTCGGTGTAACTTGGCAAATGAACGATAAGCCCCACATTGCGTGCCAACGGCTTCGATATCCGCTACGCATACGAGCGCAACGCACACATATTGGAGCATGACGCAGCAAAAAGCCTGATACTTCTTCCCAGTAAAACTCCGATGATACATATTCACGTCCCGATTGGCCCGCCAGGCCGCAGCTTCCACCGTACTTGCATGTTATGCGATCACGGCTTCCTGGCCTACCCAATATTTCTTGCTTGAGACACTTGGCTTTAGTGGCGCCACCAGAGTAATAGCTCACGCTTGAACAATGCAGCTGCCACTCCCAGGCATACCCAATGTTTCTTGCTTCAGTAGCTAGATAGCACCCAACCAAACAGCATTGCAGGTTGCCTATAGACTAGTGTCCGAATCCTAGCCCCCAGCGATAAAAATGTGAAATAATAATCTCAAGCACAGGCTCTTGTGAAGAGAGGGGCTGCGCATAAAACAAGGTTTATGCTCTTTAAAGCACCCTTGGCTGTGGTATTGTTATGCAGCTTTACCCGTTTTATCTAACAGCGCCTCCCTACTCTTTGCGTGAGCTCTACCCTGCTTCGTAATTTGGGGGGGGGGGGGGGGGGGGGGGCTGGCGGGGGGATTCATGCTATTGGACCCCTCTCGAAATAAAATCCTGGGTACGCCACTGCATCCATCAAAGGCCAACGCGTCGGAACAGTGTTTCTAGCTTGTGACCAGCAAACGCTGGAAAAAGACCGAGGGCCCGCGGCCGCCGTTCCTACTAACGGAGGTCAAAGCGTCGGCTTTGGGGGACTTTGCTCTTCACGAGGGATAGACAGCGAAACAGTGTGCCGATCAGCTTTCCAGAATATGAACGAGAACTTTCTTGTGGTGAGCACGGTGTTTTCCGCGCGGCTTTCTTTATTGAATTGTATTCTAATTTGTGAGAGTCCAGAAATGGGGTTACGCATGCAAAAACTGTTCGTCGGAACATGAACATTGAACGTTGTGAGTTTGGTGTCCCGTAAACAGAAGCAGTGGCTGTTAGACATTTTGCTTGAGAAGTGAATCGATGGTGTCTGTGTGCAGGAAACTAATACATCACTCACACGGTCAACATAAAGGTACCTTTAACATAGGTCCCTTTGCTATCGGCGAATCAGCCCGTGCTCTTGGGTCGCGAGCACACGCCACGCGCGGAAGATCGTTAATTGATTGGCCGCAGAGAATAAAGGTCCCTTAGGTAAAGGTACCTTTACGGTCGTGTGAATGGGGTATAAGTTAGATACGCCCGAAAGGGAAGGCGAAGCGCGAGAATTCTTTAAGAGGCGCTATCAAGAGGCGCTATATTGTACGTCGTAGGCCATTTGTGCCGGTCTTCGATATCGGGTACGATCCTAATGGTCGGATAAGTTTTGTTGATTGTTTCGTCTCGAAAGCCATGCTAAGGTTGGTTTGCCTCTACGCTCCGAATAACGAAAGAGATAAAACTAAATTTTTCCTCTCTCTATATCAGGTGCTTGACACGTCTGCAAGCATTTTGTTATGCGGCGACTCCAGCTCCGTTCTCTGCGTTGCCGACAATTCCGCGAAGTGCGCTTGCTGACGCTAGGGCGGCTGCTTTGCGTGACTTGCTAAAAAAGCACAATCTAATCGATGCTGCGGAGACGGTACATAGTAACACACTCCCGTATACGCATTGGCCGGGTGACTTGTAAGCGCGTTTAGATCGAATTTATATATCAAATGAGTTCAATTTTACTCATTCATGGTACGTTGTGAATCCCGTCGAGTCTTCCTACCATGCTCTGGTTATGTTTTTACTAAATGTTGCTGACGGATCACGCCCCACCCAAAAGAAAGCAAAGACACACTGGAAAATTAATGAGAGCATTCTCGAAGATAAAGAGCTAGCAGATAAACTTGGAAAGATTGTGCAAGGAGCAGCACAAGCCCCAGTATTTGATGCAGCTTCTTAAAAAAATCTTACAGGAGCCGGTCAAGGATGCTGCGATAGCATACACCAAACACAAAAGTAAAGAAAGACAACCGAAAAAGCGAGAACTGATTACGAGCTTAGTAACAGAGATTAAAGGCCTGTTCAAGCAGTACACTACAAAAATCGTCAAAATTGAAGCGGACGCTTCAATTTTGACGATTTTTGTGGCTAAGCCAACATCAAGGCTTTTCTCCTCGCCTCCTCCACTTTTCTTTGACGTCGGTGCTCGTCAGATTTGACGTCACACGCCACCTGCCACTGGTTTTCTCCCCCGGCTCGCTGACCTCACTACCGTCGTCGCCTCGGCTGGAAGGCCAAAGAGGTAGGGCTTCGAGTGGATTTGGGAGATTCCTGCGTCAAAGCATGCGTTTCGCTTCCCGTAGGAAAAGGGAATGACACCTTCGTGTCATTTCCTTTCTCGTTTTCGGGACTTGAAAAACGATGGAGGCCTTGAGCGATTGACCGACAGCCAAGAGAGCGTGTAAGTGGCTCTACGGACCCACGTGATGAGCAGATCAAGACCGCCATGATGGAAACGGGGGGAGATTTGAGGGGGGGAACTTCCCCCCGGCAAAGAAAAACGTCCGGAAGCGGAACGCCGCACGATTTGTCGGAGTCCTGTCGCCTGACGATCTTTGTAGTGTCCTGTTTGGACACCCCTTAAGGCGAACGAGGCCTTCCCGGGAAAATTCCTAGGGGACAATGAAAGTGTGAAGAAAGAGCTTCTATCGCTTCTCAGAGTTTCTATCGCTTCTGAAAGAGCGATATAGAGGTGCGATGGTAAGGTCGCGAGTGAAAATTCTCGAGAGAGAGACGAACAACCATCAAAAATATTTCAAGCGTTCAAAAAGCAACAAGGCTGTGCAAACACAATTTGAAAAATTGCAAATAAATACGGCAGGTGTGTGGATTCACAACAGGAACTAGAAGACGCCTTTCAGAAAAAGGACAAGACTCTGTTCGAAAAAACAACCCGCAGACATTGCACCTCGACGCCCTCCTTAGACATGTTCCAAAAATAAATAAAGGTCTCTAGGAAATGATGAATTCTGCAATCACTGAAAAAGAAAAGGCAAGAGAAATCGCAGTTATGCCATCGAACGAATTTCCAAGGCCAGACGGGATTGGCAGTGGCTTCTCTGAAAGGTTTTCGGAGCAGCAAAGTCCGCTACTTCAGAAGGCTTTTCAGGATATCAAGAAGCGCAATCTGCTACCGCCAAGTACGCAAAAAGCCTTGACAGTGCTCATTCCTAAAGCTCACGGAGCTGAAGAAACTCTAAAAGTGGGCAGCTACCGACCTATAAGTCTTGTATGCACGGATTATAAAATCCTGCCCGAATTCTTGCGAAGAGACTAGAGATAGGCTCCGAGATGTTATAGGGGCTCACCAGATCTATTGCTTGAAGGGAAGGTCAATCGCAGATAACCTGCATACGATGTGGATGGTTTGTGAAGTTGCGGCCCAGCCAGACACACCACTTGCGGTTCTTCAGGTTGACCTGAGTCAAGCGTTTGATAGGGTAATTCATGACTTTCTCTTCGGATTGCTCGACTTTGTTTGCTCCAATGCAAACTTTAGGGAGTGGGTCCATATATGCCACACGGATATTTCAGCTCAACTTTTGATAAATGGGGTAAAAACAACCAAAATTGCAGTAGAAACATCGGTGAGACAAGGGTGTCCTTTGTCCCCTTTACTTTTTTTTTCCATTATCTAGAACCGATGTTTCGGTTGCTCAGCACGGACAGAGACATAAGAGGTATTGAGATGCCCAACATAAACCTCAAAGTGCTAGCTTATGCGGATGACGCTGCTATCACAATGTCGGACGAAAATGAAATACCCAAGGTACTCAAGATACTGGAAGAGTACTGTGCCGCATCGGGAGAGGTCAACTTTAAAAAACCACAGGAGCATGGCTGGGCAACTGGCCGTGCAAGCCAGAAGTGCTGCTGGGACTGAAGTGGTCCCGTGCATGAATGGGTACCTAGGAGTAGAGTTAGGGTCTCCCAAATGGATTGACGAGGCATGGGTGCCAAAACTTCAAGCGATGAGAATGTCCCTTCTTCTTTGGCGGAAAAGACAGGTAAACGCAATCCACCGCAGCTACGTCTGCGTCTGCAAGGTTGTCCCGTTTTCGGGCATGCTTTACGTTGCACGTGTAATCCCAGTTAGCAACAGCGGCATCAGCAAAGTCCATCGCCTGTTCGCCACATTTATTTGGGTGTCACTGATGAAAAAGATGTGACGAACCAATCTATTCTTAGGACTTAGGAATGGGGGCTTCGGCCTGTCAATTTTGCTTTGAAACTAATGGTGCAGCGCTCCTGGTTTTTTTTAGAAACCGCCAAGAAGGAATCGCAGGAACAGCGTTGCAGCGGTACGGAGTCATCTACCTAAGCAAGTAGGTGTCGCGGGAGAAATTCTGAAGAAATCGAGACACTTGACTTTCTACAAGGAGATCGCAGAGGCAATATCTTTTTTCGAAGCAATGTTTTCGTGGGAGTACCTGCTGCAAGTAACTAGAAAGAAACTCTACTGCGACACACTGAGCATCATGTTTCCTTTATCGTTGTAGAGGAGGGGCTATGATGCTTACGAGGGAAAGGATGTCCCAAGAGGCTAAGGAAGTTGCGCATATCTACAAGCACAAAACAGTTTTTTATGAATTTCCACACTGAAATGTTGCCAATGAAAGCGTGGCGGGAAGCAAAGGGTTTCTACATGCCGTTATAGGCTCCGACTGCTGCTTTTGCTGAGACAGGGAAACCTTACAACATGTTTTCCTAGCTTGCAAAAACGCTTTCTGCTTCTAGGCAGATTTTCGTTATGTGCTAGAAACTGTCAATGCGCCATGCTGGGCATCCTTAAATTTCTTACATTTTGAACAGTACACCTCTCAAGAGTTCCAAACTTTGGTAGCAATGGCGCTACACGCCTTGTGAATATGTAGAACGCTTAAGGTTCAGGCTGCTCCGCGCTTAAGAACAGCCTGGCTCTTTTTTAAAGAGCGCACAGAATGGGTACTGAGCGCTGTGAACCAAATACCGGAAAAAAAAAGAGAGAACTGGCAACGTGTTAAGCGCAAACCGTGTAAGCGGCTGCATTGGTAAAAGCAACCGGGCTGGTCAATTCAAAATTGATACCTTGTATAAATGTGCTATTTTTCGCAGTCATATGTACTGCCAAAAGGGTCTTCTTTGAAATTAGAGGTGCATTGCTTCAAACGTACAGTGATTTGCGAGGGTTGAAAAGTGATGCAAGGAATGTATGGCTTGACCTAGTCGTGAGGCTGGTACCTTTTATGTAAACCAATAAAAGTTAAAAAAGTAGTTCAGAACGTATGCGGCAGTCACGCAGAGGAATGGGGTTTGAATCCTGCTCGTCCCGGATCCTTATTTTACTAATTATGCACTCTTCTAAGAAATAAACTGCAGTAAGGTGATAAGCCTTGCGAGTTGGTACTAGTTCAGCATTATGAAAAAATAGCGCTTGTCTGTCTTCTGTGTTTAGTTCCTGTCCCTTCCCTCGTCTTTTTGTGCGCTATTTTTTATCATGTTCTAAGAAATCTTTGCCCATTCACAGCTGTCATCGAGTGTTCTGGTTCAAAAGATTCCTGAAGGAGCCGCGTGAATGAAAGTAGCGGTAACGCACTGCATCGGGTAAGTCACCTTCCGTCGCCGGCGCAGGATGCGTGGCACCTTTCTCTTCAAGTTTTAAGTGCAAGTTCATATCATAAACGTTGATTTTTTGTTCTACATTCATCTGCTTTTTTATTGGTGACAATATTGCACTAGGCGGAAGTCGATATAAATCAACGCGTAAAAATTATGTTCTTGGAATACATAAGCTGAAAATTCATCCTTAGATAGGTCTTGTACAGAATCAACCACTAATAGGGAGTTTTCGTAGATCGTTTCCGCTGTCCCGCAACGCTCTCCGCAACCAGCTACGCTAGCCGGAACTCTACAGTCAAGACCATCGGCGCGCCGGTGCAGTAGCGGCTGCTTCGTTGCGGAGGGCATAGCGGTGGGGGAAACGCGGTCTACGAAAACTCCCTAATAATAGCATATATTTTATGCTTCTACTCACTGACGACGCCGTTATATCTGAAGGTACCTTAGTATATCGTACTCCAAGTCAACTATAAGAACTATAGCCAGCCGGCAACAACCAGGTGGCGCCAGCAGAGTGAGAGCCCACGGTTATAACCTGATGTCGCGATAACTTGCAAAAGGTGAACGCTAAGCCCCATATTGCGGGCCGATCGCTTCGATATGCGCTTGGTATACGAGGGCAACGCACACATTTTGGAGCATGACGCAGCGAAAAGCCTTCTTCGCAGCAAAAGCATACTCCGGTGATGTATGGAGTCACGTTCCGACTGGCCCACCAGGGCCGTAGCTTCCGCCGGACTGGCATATGTTATGCGATCACAGCTTGCTCGCCTAGCCAGCATTTCTTGCTTCAGACGCTAGGCGCGGCGCCACCAGAGCAGTAGCTCACGTTTGAACAATACAGCCGCCACTCCATGGCATACCCAATGTGTCTTGCTTCAGTCACTGGACAGCGCCAAAACAAATAGCGTTGCACGTCCCCCCTCAGCGACACAGTTATTCTAATATTGTGAAATATTAGAATAACTGAGCATGATTCTCACACGGCGGTACCACCATCGCTGAATGCTGCCAAATATTACCGACGGCGTGTCCTAATTTTGTAAAAACAAATTAAACATTATGACGCAAGAAAGGTGTGACAGGGATGTGAGCAACCTGAAGCTTTAAGAAGATTAGGTGAGAAGCAGTACAAAATCAAATAAGCATACCTATCTTGTTATATCTTTTGATCAGCATGCCAGTTAATGTCACATCTTTTTCAGTTTATTTCTGTGTTGTGCGTCTCCTCCTGTTGTGACAATATGCAAACTGTCGCAGTCACTATACCCGAGCACGCTATTGTTAAATGTCTCAATCTTTTGGAAGGCGCGCAGTCGACGATCGTTTTGCGTTTTCTTTGCGTCATCGAAAGCAAAGGAGTGCAGGGAGGAAAAGGAAAGGCGCACACGGATCCGCTACACCAACTCGCGTGCACATGGACATTTCTTTTTAATGCTAAAGCATTTAAGGGGCACTGACAGGGTATTTATGTTCGCCAAGGTTTTTATTTGTACATGACATATGAGAGCCAAACTACCCAGAACACAACTTGCGGTTCGAAACTGATTTTTTTTTTTTTTTTCAGCCCGAAAACCGCCGAACGAGAAATGGCCGGTTCGAGTCGCGCTCACTCTCCTCTTCGTGGTCACGTGCCGGTTTCTATGGTTTAGACACAACCACCAAAAATAATCAAAGTCGTGGGTCATCGAAGGCACACACTCAATATTAAAAATGATAGCAAAACATGATACCCATTTTTTGTGGGTTCTAAAAAGCTTGAAATACGTTGACTGAAAAAAAAAGTTGCACAGCCACGTGATTTCTGACAACACTCTCCTTCTCTATATTTCTTCTTCCTCCCCAGTCCGGTTTCGGTTTTGGTTTCCAGCAGTTGCGTTTTTTTTTTTACTTTATTAAAATTTTACGTGACGCTGTAGCAAAATATTGATTGGGTAGCTTTCTGACATTATAATAAAGCGCCTAACTAAAAATAAAACATACAATTTGGGGTGTGTCAGTGTCCCTTTAAAGGGAAGCTGAAGGGAAGCCCCCGAACCTGGTTAATTCGTCCTCAGTCATCACAAATATCAAATTGGTTTGGTCATTTTTTGCGCGGATTAACCGGAAAAGCGCCTTCAAAGTAGCGCTGAAGTCCCGCCCCTCCGAAGCAGAGAGAAAGGGGAGAGAGAAGGGAGGCCCGTCAGCCGACGTCACAAAAGGTCCGGGAGGGGGGGCCTTGCTGCGGCTGGCCGCGCTCCCCTCGTAGGCTGCTCTACTGACTTCTCGAGCCGTCGTCGTTCTACCGCCCCATCGCGCTTGCTTTTTTCTGTTGACCGGTCGTGCTATACGTGTTGATTGTTCTCTTGTTTGTTCACGGGTTTGCGGAATTCTCGTGCCGCCGAAGCAACTCGTCGCAGTTGTTCTTCCCGCTTACCGGCCTTTTCACTGCGACACCGAGATTTTCAAGGGATGGGTTCCCGCTTTGCAAACAGACGAGTTTGAGCAAGTACACGGTTTTTTGTTCGGAACGTGTTCCGGACGGGGCATATGAAAACAATGTACGTATGGGTTTGGGTCTGAAGAAGGCTTGCCTGAACCCGACGCTTGCCGACCATTTTTAAAGATAAGAAGGCGATTCAGCGCATTAAAAGGGAGACGCAAAGTGAAAACGACACTACGGAGGAGTTATAGGTCGACTGTTCTGAAAAAAGCGACTGCGTTATTAGTTGTGTGCAGTGTACTGGAAAAGTGGCGATCATGTAGCCAAATAGCGGGCTGGCACTTTTGTGTTAACCGCCTTATATTAGTGTTTTAGTTTGGGTTTCTTTTTATATCGTTGAAGTGACCATATTTTCCGGACCGACCCCGTTACCCAAGATTGTTTTATTTTGTTTTTTTTTCTAATCCACTCCGCTACCCAATCATTTGGGAGACTTCACGGTGCTACTTGTTTTAGCATGGTCTTTTTTTTACAGTTGCTGATACTATTTGAGATCACATATTTTTTAAACGTAAACATAAATTTTGTTAACTTTTTCTTCCATAGGTACATACACAATCTCTTCAGAAGCGCTTTTCAGCATGGACTTTTGATACAGTTGCTAATGCTTTTCAGCTCGCATATTTTTTTAATGTAAACATAAATTTTGTTAAATTTTCCTCTCATGGGTACATGCATATTCTCTTCAGGAGCCCTTTTTGGAGATACAAAGCATAAAATATTTTGTTGTAAATTCATTTTTTTTACAAATTACGCAGTGTGTTTTGTATAAAGTTTGTCTGTCATGCAATGTTTCTTTGTGCTATACAAATGCAATCGGATGATGATAATGCTTGGTGATGGTCTAATACAATCAACAAATCTTGGAAGGTGTGTGTAAATGTAGAGGCCCAGGAAGCTTTCACGAATTCGACATCGAACTGAGGGCTGCCGGGCACACATCTCCGCTTTTTTCTAAAACTGCAATTGCGTAATAATTGTGGCAAACAAATAAAACGCAGCAGAGGGCACCGCTATGACAATGATGAACCTTCTGTGCGTGCAGCAAGGACATGGCGGTGGCAGAACGACGACCCTGTCTCATCACCCGTCTCATCTCAGGGGAAGCTCTCCTCGCTCCAAGCCGGTTATACTATCGCTTCAAACCACTTCAGTCTTGGTGAACAATTCAGCCTGCACGCTCATGTGTCCAGCAGCTGCCAAGCATGAAGGCCGATGTATGCCGAATTCTCGTCCTCTGACGGCCGTTTTGGGGAGGGTCACGCAAATCCGACCTGACGCGTCCCGTCAATAGCACTCCGTTTATTGTGAACATTTTACCTTAAAACTGTAGCAGCCAGTATGTTACAGAACGTATGAAGCCGGCCGTGTCGCGTCGGCGCGAGTGGTTCCTCGTGTCTGCCCGTATAACCGCGGAAGGTCATTTTTCCGCTCTGCCAACGGCTGGAACGCGTACTTTGTCACGTAGAGGATCCTCTGGAGGCATTTTTCTTTCGAATCCACCGAAGGATTTCGAAAAATCAGAAGCCGAACCCGATTTACAAGAGCAGAAGCCTCGGCGCCCGACTTCCGGAAGCATCGGCGCCTTCCGCAAGCGACGGAGCAAGCGAGAATCGAGATGGACCTTTTATGACGTAGTGCCGCGTCACGCGTGACTAGGCAATGGCGTGCCGCTGCGGCAGTCGCTTCTGTTTTCTTCGCTTTTTTTCGAATTTAGTGACTATTTTGGGTCAAACGGTTGTGATATTTGGACACGTCCAAATATCACAACCGTCACATTTGGACACGTCAGAATCAACCATTAACTTTTTTTTTCTTTTTTCAAAAGCTATTCAGCTTCTCTTTCATTGTCCCATGGAGTGAAGCCAGCAAACGGCACCTAAATTCTAATTGGCTGCGACGCGTCATGTGGCTCCATAGCAACGGCGTCAGCGTTGCTAAGGAGCCAGCCGAACTGCTGGCGGTGCTGCGCAAAGAGGAAAAACACACAAATTAAATTAATGGCTTTGGAAATTTATTACAACTCCGTCTGGGCGGGAATCGAACCCGGGTCTTCCGGGTGCGAGACTAGGACGCTTCCCCGGCGCCACGGCGGGTCCACGGTTCCGGCTGACTAAAGCTGTCACTAGTGCGTGCTTCATGCTTTCGCATTCCCACAGGTAAGCAGTCGAACACTCGACCCGAGGGGCAACAAACCGTTTTCGAGCCCATTCACTGGGTTTCAGGAACACATGTACAAGTTACTCAAAGAAAGTAATTACGTTAAGTTACTGAGTATTGGCTTCAAAAGTAATTTGAGTAGAGTAAACATTACTCAAATGGGAAGGAATTGAATAAATTACCAATTATCGTAAAAAAGTAACGAATTACTTTCGAAGTTACTTTTATATGTTGGTTTTTATGGTAACAAGGAAGTACACAAGTTTTGATCCCTTAGCGAAATTGTGCTAGCCAAATATGAACCTGTTTGTTTTTGTGTTTTTTTCTTCACAGAAATGCTTTAACAGCTGGTTCTGCTTCTGCGTGCTTAATTGTTTTGCACTTTTTCGTGTTTTTTTTTTTTCGTTTTTGTCATTGATGTACTGCGAATGATATCATTTCTACTTTGAGGTTTAGCATTGCCTGAGCTTGATTTTTTAGACAGTGTTTGCTTGTTTACGGTGCTGCGTAAAATATATCTAAAAAGTACTTGAAGTAAAGTACATATTAATGAGAGGGTAAATACTTCAAGTAAAGTAGTAAGGACACCGGGTGCAATGTACTTGAAGTAACGTATTATAAATACAATATATTTCAAGGCAAAGTACAAGTACCTTTAACACAATCGTTCATGGTGCCCTTCCATTCCCTATACAGTATTTTTTTTTAACTGGTATGCATTGCTCCAGGGTTAACTAAAGTCCCTTGATAAAATTCACTCTTTCAAGTACCGCCAACCATTGTCGTAGGAACGCGCAAAACACGTGCAACGAGCGGGTGCCCCGCCGCCATTCGCTTCCAAGAGACGCTCGTTTCAGTGCTGCGGCGCCCTTTGCATCCAAGGGCCGCTCGAGACACAGGCCTCGTGCCTTGGCGCATTTGACGCTACTTGCAGGACAAACGCAAACACACTGAAGGGCTTTATGGTCAGCCGGAGGTGCATCAGTTTATTACGTAAATGGCAGCAAATATTTTATAGTGAAGTCCCCACAGAGTAGTTGTTTTAGCTTGCTGACCAGCTATTTGATACAATCCACTTATAAGGCACTTATTTGCGTCGGTAATATAGCCGCCATTACTTCACTCAGAGAAATGAGTAGATAACGCCGCGAAATAGAGCGTTTTGACAAGGTGATTCGCCAATTTTTGTTTTCAAATTCGGGGAATGTAAATTAAAGTCGGGAGTTTTACTTTCCTCCAAAAGTTCCAGAAAAAAAAACTTTTTTAAAGTGCAATTGCATGCTCAAAGAATGCACTTCAAGTAAAGTACCAGTTTTCTAAACAGTAGTCCTTTAAGTACCATGCACTTAGAGTACTTCCCAATACTGCTTGTTTAATATTTTTTATATAAAAACGTTGGGGGAATTACTAAGGTGTCTCGAACGATCTTCAGATCTTTGAAGATCTCCATATTCTGAGTTTTGGGACGAAAGGCAACGCAAAAAGGTCACCTTTGCGTTGCCCTTTAGCACGCGATTCTTCGAGTACAGCACAAACTACGGGAGCACCAGATGAGCCTCAGAGCGGGTGGTGCATTTGTCGCGTCCTTTGAGGGAGGACGCAGTATTTACACCTCCTGTAGTGGGCGAGAGTGCCTACGTTAAGAAGAAGCGTATACAAGCCCTTTCCTCAAACGGGTCAAGTCTCCTTTAGCTTCGGGACACAAAGAAACGCCAGTCTTTGGCGCTAATCGCGCAGTTACTCTGCCTTTTTTGTCTCGTGTCTGTTTGCTCCCCGCGCCTCGTAGCAGTGTTGTTGCAGTAAGGGTCTTGTGAAAATTTTGGGTGGTTTCAGACACTCCAAACCATTTTCTCCCCACTTGCCTTCCTACGCTACATGCTTCCCCCTCGTTTCAAATATCAGCTGATCTTCCAACATCTTATCTCTTTTTGTGCAAGAATGTTTGTTGATAGGCAAAACAACTACTAAAATTTGAAAGTAATTTGTAATTTGAGTAGAAGTTACTCGGATAAAGTAATTAAAGTAAACTACAAATTACCGAAATAAAAATGTAATTGAAAGTTACTACTCTACTTAGAAAAGTAGTTAGACTACAGTAACTTGTGTAGAGCAGTTGAACTACGTACAAGTAAGGTTTCAGGCTAGACTCTCACCGGCGTCCCTGCTAACCCTAAGCACGTGGACTGTGATTTCCATAAGCGCAGCCTGCGTAGGCGCTGTTTCAAACACTGCTGGCGGCTAAATTCTCGTCTTTTCCCGCTGTATTTTGTGTTTAATTGTGAATTTATTTTCCCGAGGACATTAAAAAAGCGTTGTACCACATTAAAAAAACAACAACAACATTGTGAACTAATTTTGTTGGGTACGCGCGCGACAGAACGACTGAAACTAAAATGTTAGTTGCCTTTTTTTTTACGGTAAGTGTTGACGGCGCCGCTCCATTAGCCGCATGTCAAACGACAAGCGCTTGGCTGTCGAAAATAATTTACAACAGAAGATAGCCGAAAGACATGAATTTCGGACGCTCAAAATTAACACGTGTTTACCGATGGACAGGACAAGGACATATAATTTAGCAAGTGTTAACATTCGAACAATATATTGTACGTACAGTCCCCTGCAATATGAAAGACCCCCCGCCAGCCACCCCCTCGGCCACGCGCTCCCAGTAGGTCTTTCATAATGCAGGGGACTGTAACACACAATACAGCGTTATCTGAAAAGAATTCATTTAAGAAAGATCCCAAAATAACACAGTTACAGTCGACGACAGTCACATCTTACGATCGGACGGAATCCAAGATGACTTCGTTTTGGGGCATGTTTCGGGGGAGCTTCCTTTTTTCACACCAGCACCAAGACAAAGGAACGAACGCGACTGACCCGTTTCCCACCCCAACCCGAACAACTATTTTTGGAAATGACTGAAAAGGACTCAACTCGAATTATCTCAGGAAAGGGGAAGAACAGTTGTCATTGTTCGCAAAATTGCGCCGTGGGCCGTTCGACGTCCTGCCCCTACTTCGTTTCCCGCGAATGTCGAGCGTAAACGCTTGAATTGCAGGCACTTGCTAGCCCTGATTCTTAAAGTGGAAGATAACACATAAAGGGTACGCAGCATGCATCAGAAAAAATGAAGTGAAAACTTTCAAGAGGGGCCAGAAAACGCCGAATGCAAAACCGCAAAACATAGGTAGAGAATCGCGCTGGGTGGTTTTCACAGTCCAAGAGAGTGGCAAAAAATTTATGGCTGATAGAGGGTGTGAGGGTCGCACCAGCCGTATCAGCATCAGTAACATGGCGGCGTCCTAAGAGAGCCTTTTGGAAAGCTCTATACGTAGCGCATATCGAAGCCGTTGGCATGCAATGTGGGGCTTATCGTTCACCCTTTGCCAATTTACAACAAAACAGGGTATAACCGTGGGCCCTCACTCCACTGGCGCCGCCTGGCCTAATGCCGGCTGGCTATAAAAATGTCTGTGGCAGTACGTTATCTAACGCATAGCGAACCGAGACAGGGTTTATTGAAGTTCTTCTTTATCCAAAAGCACGCGGCTGCTCTTATCAGAACTCTTTCCTGTGCTTCACTTCGGAGAGCCAACGGGCGACACGCAGAACTATTTAGACAGAACAATGTAGAGCCGCTATCTGACGGATATCGCGCCTTGTCAGGCGATAAGTGATACCAGGCATCCTATTTTATCACAAGAGAGTTTCCGTGCACCTTAGTCTAGTGGTAGACTTGGGCTGACTTACTTCGAGCCGCAATCATGGCAAAGTTCGAAAACTGTCAGAAGTGTGGCCGGGACTCCCTCGACATCTGGATGGCAAACCAGTGCCTGCATATGCTTTGCAACAAATGTCTGGTGCAAGAGCCCAGCATCGACGACTGCGTCCAGTGCAACGCGGCTACTCAAAAGTTCTGGTGCCCCGGGAGGAAGTACGGCTGCAAATTCCAGAAAACCATCGCTGAGACAAAACTGCATATCAAGACTTGTGGGTTTGTCCCGGTCTCCTGCCCCAACGAATGCGGCCAAGCACCGTCCAAAAAGTTTCTCGCGGATCACGTGAGTTCGGAATGCCGACTTCGTATTGCCGAGTGCCAGTTCTGCGGCGAGGGATGCTACGCCCTCAAGCTTTCCGCTCACCACGCAACTTGCAACGACGCCCCAGTGTCCTGCACCTACTGCCACGAGGATAATATCCGACGAGGATCACTGTCTGCTCACGCCAGAGACTGCAGCAAGACGCCCAAGCCGTGCCCTATGAAAAAGTACGGCTGCACTTTCGAAGCCGTCGAGACGGAGATAAATGACCACTTGAACTTCAGAAACCACGTATCGTGTTTCGATGACATGCACGAGAAGATTCAGGAACTTGAACTGATGAACACCATTGAACACCGCAACCAGAGTGACAAAGGAGCAAATCATGAAACAAACCAGCCCGCTTTGATTGGGGGCGTCAGCCTGTTCGATAAAGAACTCCTTTGGTTGGTGAAATTACCCAATGCAGCTCACCCTGGCAAAGTCAGTACCATTTTCAAACACCGGGAGACTCGTAGGACCTTTTTTCTCGAAATCAACTGCGCCGGCCCCGTAAAAGAGGAGTCACGCCACGGAAACGAGGAGCTTATGTACAGCGTGTACATGACTCACCTGGAGGCAGGAGAGCGCAAGAAAGACATCAACCTCTTCATCCAAGCTGAAAACGTCCCCACCGATGGCAGGCTCCTGGGAAAGGCCCGCCACCGCTGCTTGGTGCCTTCGGCGGAAAAAACATTTATGCTCAAATTCAAGCGCGCTTCAAGTTATGGCAGTGTCAACATGGTTCTCGTCAAGCTCACCTCTGACTAAAACAAAAAGGAAACGTTGACTCACACCAGATAAGCGTATGTCATTTCAAAGTAAATAAATATTACTCAGCAGTTAATGAAATGTTCTCCTTGTTGAGTTTCTAGCTTCCGTTTTGTGCAAGCTATCCCCAGAAATTTGTTTCATCGCATGCTTGCACCATCTCTTGGCGGGTAACGGCAGCGCTCCCCTAGAAGTCCATGTATTGCATAAACAAATATGGCCACAACGCCCAAACGTTACCTTTTGAACAGTTTTCCATGCTACTACTCAATTCTATCAAGCACCGCTATTCTTGTACCAAACTTTCAAGATGATGACGTGTAAACTGCAGGTTCCTCAGTCGAATAAACATTTAGAGCGCAGCTCTTAGGCGCCTGTTTCCGGCTTGAGCGGCGTCGCCGTCGGCGTCGCCGTCGGCGTCGCCGTCGGCGTCGGCGTCGGCGTCGGCGTAACCGCGCGGTGCATTATGGGTAAACTTCGCCGCTAAATTTAACGCAAAATTTTCCCCGCTAAATTTAGCGGAAAACTTCCCCTCTAAATTTAGCGGAAATAATTCTTCGATAAATTTAGCGGAAAAATTTCCCGGCTAAATTTAGCGGAAAACTTTCCCCTCTAGATTTTGCGGAAAATTTTCCCCTCTAAATTTAGCGGAAATAATTCTTCAATAAATTTAGCGGAAGAATTTCGCCGCTAAATTAAGCGGAAAAACTTCCTCGCTAAGTTTAGCGGAAAATTTTCTCCTAAATGGGAGGCGAGCAAGACAGGAGGAGGGGCATGCCCTCGTCTCCGTACCTTCCATCCTCCTCCTCAAGAGCTGCGCTCTAATTCGGCGTTACAGGAGATTGTAAACATCTTTCATTTTATTTTTATGTATTGCCACTACGGATAGTATCGAAGTCAGTCGTAGTGTACAGGTTATTCTTGTGTATAAACAAATCATTATGATTGTATACATAAATTGGATCTTTCCACCAATATTACGGCAAAAGCTGTAGTGTCTAAGATGCGTATATCATATGTAGAAAAATATATCTCAGAGGAAGCTCACACCAATTTTTGAGGAACAGCAAAGGTCAAACGAGCACAATTTAAGAATAAATAAATATGGAAGATTCGCCATTGCCGGGTGTATTTTGTTTTTTTTTTTCTCAAAATTATTTTCTCGGGTTCCTGAGACTAATTTGCCAAGTAAGGCAGATTCAATCTCGTTTAGACGTTTACTATCATTTCCAGTATTCTTCTTCTGACACAAATACGCTAGAAAACAAAAACAACTGTTTTTGTTCCCTGGTGAAGCGCGGGTGCCCAAATTTCTAAAGCTGAACGAATACGGAAAGACTGCCGAACCATCCCCACTTTGAGACCGGTTTTCTCACAAAGGATTCATTTTGGAGTACTTTCCATAGTACCAGGATGGGGCTCAAGTACTTTACATTTGATGTTCTGTCTTTAGTTTGGGACTGAGTTTGCCTTAAAAAGTTCCGTGACGAGGCGCGAGTGCCCAAATTTCTGAAGATAAACGAATCCGTAAAAACGGACGATACATTCCCACTTCGATACGATGGCACTCGCTATGCATTGATTTTTGTTGACTTGGAATGATGAAAGCGGATGATAAAATAATCATCCGCTTTTTTTGCATCACGAGCCTTGCGCTTTTTGCACGAGTGGTAACTTTAGCGCACCACCGCCTTTCCCATTAGCGCTGGGATTCTTTCTAAAATTTACTGATTTGGTGGTTGTCGTCGACGTGAATTTGAACCATGTGTTTATTTCCACTAATTAAAATTATTCGAAATGTTTAGTTTCGGATGATTAGCCCCGTATATAATGTCCCCCTGGTCGTGTAACTTCCGTGATTATACAGAATTATTGTAGCCTTTAGGGATTAAAAAAACGATGGGAGGAGCCTATAATAAGCACCCTATACATGGGCTGCACGCGACGTCATTCAAAGAGTGCTCCGATGACCAACAGAGAAGAGGGGAAGAGGGAGCTCCCCACTTATCAGGATGCTCTTTGGTGCCTCCCCGATTTTCACAGACGTCGCTATTCTCCTTCTAGAAGATTATAGAAGATTAACCCGCCACTCAAAATTCTTACAAAAGCAGCTCCCCTCTCCTCCTCTTTTATGGTGGTCAAAAGTATGCGATGTGATGTTAATAAATTACGTTTAGTATTGCAGTACATTTGGGCGTGGTGTAAATGTCGCATAAGCGATAGTTTGTAAACTTCGTTTCAGCTTAATTCCAGACGCAGTCGACGCTACGAGCTAATGGACCAATCAAGCAGCGTCAAAAGCGACGGTCACTGGGCCTTTTCTTTTTAAGATTTTCTCAGTGGTGATAAAACACGTACATGAACATGACGAACGCCATGATGGTGGTCTTTGACGTTGTCTGACTGGTCCCATCAGCTCGAGGCGTCGGCTGCGTCTGGACTTAAAGGGGCACTGACACATCAAAATTATATTTTTTTTTATTATTGTTTGAAAGAATTGAAAACGGTGCCTGGACATTACCCTCAAAATTCGAAACTTGGGAAGTTTGTATTTGTGAAGTAAAAAAACAATTTCCAAATGCCGAATTTGAGGTTCCCGCGCTATCCGCGCCAGTGGAGTGACGTCAACATTTGAGGGCTCCCGAAAGTCCAGTTTCTTTCGCGCCTCCGCTCCGAAAGCGAGGAGCTGAGAGCGCTAACAGCAAGTTTTTGACGAATATGGTCAGACGCAATAAGTTACAAGATGTACTTTGCGCGTCAAGTGGACGAGTGTACAGTACACGGATTTTCGTGCAAGCATCGCGCGCTTGGATAAAGCGTATACGTTACTCTCAACATTGTCAAAGGGTGCAAGCAGTATAAGGTTCATCACGTGTTCTTTAGAGATCATGCTTCTGTATCCTTTACAACTTGTTCCTTTAAAGCAAGGCCAGAGAAGTTTGGAATTTAGGGAAGTTTAATGCGAACCTTCTAAATGAATGATGTTTCGCAAACAGGGTTTGCCGATATCTTGAAGAGTTTGCAAGAGCTAATAGGGAAGAGTTCAGAATTAAACAAGAATTGTTTCAACTGGAAACTAAGATGATAGCTCTTGAACGCTTCTGTTTTTTAAAGCACGAATAAAATAAAGAAGGGAACGATTTAAACGCACTACTTCAGAAGCTGGTAAGGGACGAATGCACTTCTCCCGGTTCGTTTTCTGACAAAATAATCAGTATAAAAAAACGTCTCGAGGTTATTGCTTCTGGAAGCGGTTATCGCTCGGAGAGGGGTAGAAAGAATGCGTAAGAATGAAGTCTGTGAGATTGTGTGGTACTGTCTCGTGATAAAGCAATCGTCGAACGCGCTTTCCTAGGATATTATACAGAACATTTCAGTTACCATGCACTCAGAAAAGATGGTTTCCTGAGGTTTTATTTGCCTTTTTTGTCGAGATTTGTAGCCGATTTAAAAGAAAAGTTAGAACAGCCCATCACGTTATCGATATATGAAAAGGCAATTGACAATTTGAAGCCGCAAAGCTCCAGGACCAGACGGTCTAGGCACTCAGTTTTACAAAGCGTTTAAGAACCAACTTGCTCCTTTTTTTGCACTGCGTATCTAGTGAAACATAGAGACTGAAAGCTTTACCCCCGTTATTTTTTTGCACGATTTTATACCCAAAAGTGAGGACCTCTCAAAACTTTGTTTTGTTGGATCGTACCGTCCGATCACACTAAATTAACGTAGACTATAGGCAACCTGCAATGCTCTTTGGTTTGGCGCTATCTAGCGACTGAAGCAAGATACTTTGGGTATGCCTGGTCGTGGCGGCTTTACTGTTCAAACTTGAGCTATTGCTCTGGTGGCGCCGCTTAGCCTAGTATCTGAAGCAAGAAATACTGGGTGGGCCAGGAAGCCGGGATCGAATAACATGCCAGTACGGCGGAAGCTACGTACCTCGCGGGCCAATCGGTACGTGACTACGTGTCACCGGAGTGCTCTTTTACTGCAAAAAAGTATGAGGCTTTTCGCAGCGTCATGCTCCAATCTCCATTATGTGTGCGTTTCGCTCGTATACGTAGTGCATATCGAAGCCGTCGGAACGCAATCTGGGGCTTATCGTTCACCCTTTGACAAGTAACAACGAGACAGGGAGGGTATAACCGTGCACTCTGCTGGCGCCGCCTGACGGTTGCCGGCTGGCTATTAGACACTGATGAAGGTTTTAGCGGAGAGTTTGCAGAGTGCTATAAACATTATCGTCGGCCCACACCAGACGTGTGGAATAAAAGGGAGGAGCACTGTAACAAGTGTGAATGTCGCCCGGATCATTCTGGTGTGTTGAGACACTTTCGTGCGAAGAGTTGCCATGTTACAGGCTGATCTAGGAAAAACGTTCGACCACGTGTCACATGACATTCTTTTTTTATAATAGAACATGTTAACCTGGGGTCTGTCTTGTGCGACGGTGTGCGCATGGCGTACCAAAGCTGCGCAACTGGTCTTGCTGTAAACATGTGTGTAGTCGAGCGTGTTCACCTTTTTCTTCGGTGCATCAAGGCTGTCCAATTTCGCCTTTGCTTTTTTGTAATTTTCTTGAGCCGGTTTGTCTAAATATTATTCAGAGTAGTTTTATTCGAGGGTTTTAGCTGGGAGCTACAGAGGGGCGTATCTTAGCGTACGCGGATGACGTGACGATTTTTACGTAAACTCCAAGAGTGTCGAAAAAGCTGTAGAGCTCACAAACATGTTTTGCAAACGTACGAGTAGCTCCGTCAACTGGAATAAGTGTATGGGCCTTTGGCACGGCGATTGACCTTCAACACCGGCTGTTTCTAAACATGTTGTATGGAACGAGTCGTCGCCCTGTAATCTTGAAGTTCCCCTGGAGCAGTACCGCAACATTGACGACTACTGCTACGATTAGGTTGAAGTTTTGCGGGCAAAAGCGACAATGTTGGGAGGTTATGAGATGTCTATTTTTGCACGTGCATCGGCTTGCAATGCGTTTCTTACCGAAACTGAGTTAAGCCTGCGGGGAGGGGTTTAATGGTTTAACCCTTTAATGGTTTGTGTATTGATCAGAAGAAGAAACTCAAGGATAATTTATTTCTCCCACGTCAATTTGACCTCAATAAATTTAGCACGTACCCTCTGCTGCAAGGGCGAGGATACCTGCGCTTAGCGGTGAAGGATCAAATTGCTTCTTCAAAACAGATCCCTTTCCCTTTAAAGCCAAAACTGGCAGTGGATGTGAGGTATGATAGCGTGCACCACTTCGAAACTCTGAGAAGAATAACAAGTGCAAATATTTCAAATCCAGTTGCATGTGTCTCCACTGTGTGAAATACGAAGTGCATCTGTGCCTTCTGCCAGGCAGGGTTGGGCAGAGATACTGTAAATTGTATTTGGAAATACAAATACTGAGATACGTGACGAAGACAGCTAAAATACTGATGCTGAAATACATCCGTACAAAAGAATCGCGATACGTATCAGGAATACACTTGAAAAATAGAAAAGTATTTGTAAACACAAATTCAGGAATGCACTTTGCCGGGGAAATAATACTCGCATTCATTTTTCGTAAGAAAAAAATTGTTTTGTTATGTGAAGTTTTGTATTGCCAGCTAAAAATTCAAAATTTTCAAACAAAAATTAAACAACGTTTTGCTACATATTTTATATCTTATGGAAGCAAAACTAAACAAAAGGAAACATACGAATTTGCTGCTACCCTCGACTACATTTGAAGAGAAAGTAACTTTTTTAAATAGCTCGTTGATCAGCCGCTACCGATTTGGACAAAGAGTCATGTTAGCGAACGAGATTAAGTGTTTCACAAATGTCAACGAACACGGGTTTATATTAAAACGAATGAAGAGTGCCTTCCCTTTGGAATGTCTTAAACCATGCAAATATTGTTTTTGCGGTTTTCTATCGTGGGTTTCCCCTTTGAGGGGGGGTACCACGTAGAAACACAGGATGTCTGTGGGTCCGTAGAGGGACGTGTTTAATATCCGTTTCGCCATCACACTTTTGCCCGTCAACTAAACTCATAAGTGAAAAGAACGAAAAAGTGTCGGCACTGTCGTATCAGACAGATTCACCTGGAGTGGGCCTACGCTGCCGTACTAGGCAGATTCGTTGGAAAAAAGGGGGAAGCGCTCAAAAGAAAAAGGCTCCGAGGCCCAGATCTTAGCCCAACGAGAGAGTCTCGGCCGCCGTCGCGGCCGGTTTATCTAGCCTCAGGGAAACGGACGCGCCCTGAGTAGGTGATATGGCGTAGCCCGCAAATGGGTCGCGTCCGCAATTATTCCCAAGGGTGCGCCAGAGGCACATTCACCCAAAAAGGGCCAGAGAGAGACCGTCCTCTTCGAGGAATCCGAACTCACCTCGTATCCGGGAAGCAGCCGCCATAGCGGTCCCCACTGCCTGAGTGTGCTAGGCGTAGATAGGGAGACGAGGAACACGTGGTTCCCACACTATGCATATTCAGACCTCGCGCAGAGGTGGTATATAATAATATAGGTAGGCTACGTTGATAGGGTTTGTACTTCCAAGATGGAAAATTGAGTCCTTCAGTGAAAACAAAAACTTATTCTAACCGCGAGGTAATATTATAGTTGACCTTAAACGTTCTCGACCCCGAAATTATTTTCGTGTAGAATTGTCATTTTTCTTTTAACATAAAGCAGTGGGAACGAGGGAGTCTTCACTAGGTTGGAAATAATTTCCATCGAGAATGCAGTGCAGTTCTCCTTTAGATATATTTCACGCGTTAGGAGCAATATCACAAGAACCTCTAAATTTGTTTTATATCTACCGAAATGACTCCGAAAGGTCTCCAGCATCCTCTATACTCTGCTCACCCCTAAGTGGGTGTAGGCCCGTTCGCTGACATGCCGATTCGTCATAGGCCAACTGGTTAAAGGGCAATTGGTCAAGGATAATTCGTCAAAGGGGAACTCGTTACAGTATAATTAGTTATATGAAATATTAAAGAGGCACACGAAATGAAAGTTCAAAGTTTATTTATTTGTTGAAATGCTGATTTCATTGCAAGACCTTTGATATACAGTGAGTCGCGAAACCGACTACGCTCATATTCACTTATACCGGGCTAGTGCCACTCATTGCTGACGTATAACAGGTGTATAACAGGCTGCTGCCGTAGTTGGATGCAATGAAAGTTATTACCTAAGTAATAAGTGAATACAGAGTGCGTCATGATTACACTTTGAAACAATGTTTATTAGTCGAGTAATTAGCATTTTCAAACGCAATATTTCGGGCTGCTGCCATCAACGTTTCTAGACGGTTGCGACTGTCGTAGCGGCTGACGGCAACCTGTAGGCGCTTGTTACAGTCGGCGTGCTTCTTCGACACCCTTGAAGACGTAGTGCCGCCCTCTGCTTGAGCGATTTTCATTTCCGTCAAGGACTGCTCCCTCTTGACACATCCTAGGAAGACCCAGATGTTGGGGGAGCTAACTCCCACATTGCTCCTGAGAAAGGAAAAGAAAAACACGCGCAAACTATTATTAGTGTATAGCCTCACTGAGTACGCGCCTAACCACAGAAAGCACAAACATCGCTTTACTATGAAGCATATTTCTGACATAAAACAACGTATGGGTGACGGAAGAGATAAAACACGGTAATGTATACCGTCATAATTTTTTGGAGAAAACCCAGCGCCGTCTTGATTCACCTCTCTCTCTTTCTCTCCATTTGCGAGCAGTGGTGATGATAAGGAATTTAAAATTTTTCGTGATTTCGTGACATTACATCACAAGTTTACGCCCCCAACCGGTACTTAGAAAAGTGTGGTTATATTACGTCGAAACCCCAACTTCACCGCCCATAAAACGAAATAATGTAATTCGCGTTTGTTGCTACAAACAGCTTAGGACATATTAGATTAATACGTGCAGTCCTTGGAGCCAAGCCTCGATGCTGTTATTTGGTGTTGGCATTTCCGCCAATGTCGATTCCCTCACTGAACAAACTGTCGGAGGGAAGATGGCTGTAGACATGCCGATCCGACGGAGCTTTCCGATGTAGACATTCTCAAAGTAGTCCACCAAGGGTGCAGCCTCCGAGGGGAAAACCTCGACCAAGTCCTGGAATGCCTCCTGGATGTCGGCTATTGGCAAGAAGGCCAATGCAGGCAGCATTCTCATGTGGAAGTGCACAGGAAGTAAAATAGTTTCTTGTCTGAAACGCAGTTTATAAAAAAAATAACTGAAAAATCGAAAAAATTCTGCATACCTTAACGGCAAACTCTTCATCCGCATTGTATTGACTCTGATGACCGCTAGAGGACACCTTCCTCTAAACCGACTGGGATAAATGGAAGAGGCATCCCTGGATCCTTGCGCTGAGGCCACGCTTTTATGGCGTTGATGGTAGCGATCTCGATGTCAGTGTAAGCCACCTCAACACAATTGGTCCCACCGCGGCTCAGCAGCACATCGAAGAACCTAGAAATAATAATAATTATCATGTGGTGTAGTCAGAATTACAAATAAAAGAACCAATTATGTAAACGGAATCAAAATAATGGGCACAGCAAGGGATCCGTTTTTGTACTTTTAGCGCTTACCTTCTGTAGGGGGTTTCTGATTTATTGGGCAGCAAGCCGTAAACCATGGGCACCACTACACCGTTGTCAACTGCGTGCACAGTGTAAAGCTGGTAGAACTGCTCAGGGGTGACTTTGAAGGTTCCGTCTGCGAACCAGGTGGTTGTCCGGGCCAAATAGCTCAGGTTGCGCTCAGTTGCAAAGATCAGAAGTCTCTCGCTGTCACCGTTGCCGCGGTCGTGCAGGAGAAAATAATCTGCTTTGGCTGGGACCTGCATGAAGTTGGAACAGTTATTACAAAATCACATACATACCGCAGCAATGCACTTAACACCTTAAACTCTGCGGGCATTCGAATGTCTGCCCTGCAGGATGGTACATTGTACACAAAATTCGCGCGCTGCCTCTTTCCGAATCGTGCGCCGTAGTGTGGATGCAGCGGGAATCTGCGAGGCAGTGTCATCCTTTACAGATAAGGCTGCATCCAAACGTATCTGGTGTGGTGCTAGGCGCCCTTCCACTGCTATAAAGAAGCACATATAAAAATTGGTTCTCGTTATGCAAAACTGAGAATATAAAAAAAAAACTTTGCGCAACTTACCTGCTTTTAGCTTCATCTCATGACGTACTCTGAGAACACTTAGCTCGCTTAGGTCACAGGCGCGTGTGTGGTCGCTCGAGTAGAATAGTTATCGAGGTATGGCTAGATCAGTTACAACTTGAGTTTTACAAAGTTTCCTTTGCCGGCAGGTGCTAGTAGAGCGTCGATTCGTTAGACCTAATACGAGTGTAAGAATGTCCGTCGTGGAGGAGCATAGCGCCACCTCTCGGTTGTGATTAACTTCATTTCAAACGCGAGAGTAAGGTCCCATGCAAAAATGCCATTTTTTTTATACCCTGGGAAATCCGCCATCCTAAGAAAAAAAAGCAGCTACGAAATTCCTGAATGTGGCCAAATCGGGTGACACGCGTACCACAAAGCAACAGTGGCGACAAGGCGATACTTTTAGACAAAATCTTTTTGTTCATTTTTTCTTTCTATATATGGCTTAGGTTCTTTGCGAGGTTTCTTTGTTTCCTACTACTTATAGTTTCGTTTCGAATGTTCGACCTTCGAACCGAAATCCGGAACTGCGGCACCTGTTACAGAATCTTCGCCCGCGATCAACCTTGGCGACCTTGTACTGGTTTCGCACGGTCAACCAAATTTTCCAAGGAACCCGACTAGAACGAACCATATGACAACCTTTGGGTTACAGTGTGACAGGTGGCCCGAGTTACGCATTATCCTACGGCGAATGTTCCGCTGTGACGAATGGGCCTACCCCCTATAAAAATGATTTTTGACTTTTTATTGAAAACGTGTTGACTTCTTGTTGACTCTGATTACTTTCGTTTGACTTTGACTTTTTGTTGACAAGGTCAAGAGAAAGTTTGTTGACTTTGTGTTGGAACATTTTTGATGATTTTTTTCTTCAGCCTGAGTCAAAAGAAAAGCTGTTGACTTTCTATTAACTTTATGTTGATTTGTTTTCTGCTGACTTTCTGTTGACAGTGTCATCAGAATGACTGCAGACGTTCTGTTTACTTCGTGTTGAAAATTTTCAGTTGACTCTCTCTAGCCAGTGTCAGTAGAAAAGCTAGACTTTCTGGTGACTTTTTATTGAACATTGTACACCTCGACTAGATGTCAAATGTCGCCAAGTTTCTCAATAATCTCTGACAAGGTGATAACGGGAAGCAGCTTCACTTGTCCCGCCTCCAGCGCGAGCCTACTACCCTTGACAGCGCTTCGGCGTTCGTGCACCTCGAGCGCGCGCGTGCAGTCAAAGCACGACGGAAGGCACGGGGCGCGAGCTGGAGGCCAGGCGTCCGAAAGGCATGCCCTGCCGTTCTGACTTTGTAAGTGACTTTAGTGACTTTAATGACCATATTAAATAGTCAGCTAGTAAAGAAATGCAAAATAACTATTTTAAAGTGAAGAAACTTCCTTGACTCGCTTCGTCCTGATTGGTACTATGCAGAGAAGCGATAATATTTCTTATAGGAGCCGTTGAAATGGAAATTGAAACAAAATTGATGGTGATGCTATTCAAAAGCTGAAGATGAAGCGTTTTTCCTTGTTCTCTCTATTGCTCTTCCTCGCTCTCCCCTGGAACATTCACTGGCGCTTATTCCATCTAGATTTATAAGACAATTCATTGTAGAAAACCTTGACAGGTGTCAGTCAAATACCCAGGCTGACATGATCCAGCCGAAATCGGTCGGTTGTAACTAAGATAGTACTAAAAGCATTGTCAAGACTAGGTTGTGAACCTCGCTGGTTCGAAATTGAAGTATGTTTCCTCGAGATTTTTAGACACTGCATTTGACTTCACTTCGAGCAAGCCAGCCCTAAATTGTAGGCACTGGCGTCCGATAGTCTCACTAAAGTGATTTACCAGTTTAACATAATATAGCGGGTTGAGTGGTGGT
Organism: Ixodes persulcatus; assembly: GCA_013358835.2. NCBI lineage: Eukaryota > Metazoa > Arthropoda > Arachnida > Ixodida > Ixodidae > Ixodes > Ixodes persulcatus. The sequence goes on from JABSTQ010005225.1 coordinate 58,672, forward strand.
CACATCGCCGTTGAAATTAAATATACAGTCGGGGACAAAAGTTCTCGGGCCACGGGTGCGGCAGCCGATATACATGTCTGCTCCCCCTGACGGCGCGGCGCCCGCTGTCGAGGCTGTCCATGACTTGGGGTGAGGGGAGGGAGAGGGGGGTCAAAATGCATGTGTATATTATTCGCGACTCCAAAAAACACTCCTAGGCCGCCGCCATGCTGCTGATGCTGATGCGGCTGGTGCGACTCTCGCGCCCTTTATGAGCAAGAAATTTTTTCCCACTCTCTGGACTGTGAAAACCCGCTCAGCGCGATTCTCTACCTATGATTTGCCGTTATGCATTCGACGTTTCTGGCCCCTCTTCAAAGTTTCCCCTTATTTTTTTTTTTTTTTATGCGTGTGGCGTACTGTTTTTTGTGTTATCTTCCACTGTGAGAAATAGGGCTGGTAAGAGCCTTCCATTCAAGCTTTTCTGCTCAACATTCACGGGAAACGAAGGAGAGGAAGGACCTCGAACGGCATTCGACGCGATTTTGCGAACAATGACAATTGTTCTCCCCCCTCCCAGCGATAATCCGCACAGAGTCCTAAGTCATCTCCAAAAATAGTTGTCCGGGTTGGGGTGGGAAACGGGTCAGTCGCGTTTGTTCCTTTGCCTTGGTGCTGTTGTGAAAAAAGAAGCTCTCCCCAAAACGTGCCCCTAAACGAAGTCAGCTTGGATTCCGTCCAATTGTCAAGATGTGACTGTCGTCGACTGTGACTGTGTTATTTGAGATCTTTCTCAAATAAAATCTTTTCGGATAACGCTGCATCGTGTGGCACGTACAATATATTGTTCGAATGTTAAAACTTCTAAATTGTATGTTCGTGTCCATGTCCATCGGTAAACACGTTATTTGTGAGCGTGAAAAATACATGCCTTTCGGCTATCTTCAGTTGTAGTTTATTTTCGACAGCTTTTCGCTTCGTCATTTGACACGCGGCTAACCGGGCGGCGCCGTCAAAACTTACTGTAAAAAAAAAAACAAAAAAAAAACGACAGTTAAGATTTTAGTCGCATTCATTCTGTCGCGCGCGTACCCAACAAAAAGTAGTTTACAGGGTTTTCTTTTTTTTGCTTTTTTGTTTTTTCAAATGTGGTACAATGCATTCTCAATGTCCTTCGGAAAATACATGTACCATGAAACACAAAATATAGCGGGAAAATACGAGAATTTAGCCGCCAGCAGCAGTCTTCAAACTGCGCCTACGCAGGCTGCGCCTATTGAAATCACAGTCCACTCGGTTAGGGTTGGGTTAGGAGGGACGCCGGTGAGAGTCTAGCCTCAAACTCAGTGACTGGGCTCGAAAACGGTTTGTTGCCCCTGGGGTCGGGTGTTACGACGGTTAAGTATAGCCGGTGCACATAAACTTGCAAAGCATAGTTTTGTTTTCCCGGTGCTTTTTGTTCTTTTATGTCAAACTTTTGTTTCGGAGATTTCGTTCAAAACCGAAACTATGGGCTCCGGAGGGACGGTAATGGACTCTAATCAGTTTTGATCAGCTAAGGAAAGCGGCGATGACTACAGAATTGTTCCACCGAAAGTACTTTTCAGCTAACTCGCATGCCTCGACCATCCGACTTATCTGTCCGCGAAATCGAGCTTTTGTGCGTATCCGCGTTTAAGAAACAGCTCCAGTCGTCTGCACAGTCGACAACACGGGCTGCAGGAAAAATTACTGAAAATTAAGGAAGCGCTTCTTGAGCCAAGGAGCATGTTAACCCGCTGGCGCCCCACTAAGCAGCTGATACTCGTATTTCAATTCAGGTTTTAGTTGCGATCGAGAAGTCATTTTGACGAATATGCGGGTTATGTATTATATTACGTGCTATGTCCCACTAAAGCGATATTAGTATATTCTTCAGGTTGAAATATGAGCTTTTGACTAGCTATTAGGTGAACTGCTGAATAAAAGTATATTTGACAGACAGAGAGATACTGTTTATACTCAGCCAAATGGTTCTAGCCGGCAGCACGGAGACGAATGCGGACAAACTGAAGAGAGATCGAAGATTCACGCAGAACATCTCTGCATTGAACTTGACTTCAAATCCTGAACGTAGAAATCGAGTATTTTTGGTGGCCGGACAACCTGAGCAATGTACACGAATATTGCTGCTGGCTTCGACGGGGGTATAATATAAATATTGGAGGCGCGATAGATCATAATGTCGTGATAGCTTCTAACTTTGCGAGACGCGTCCCCCACCTTTTGAAAGCAGACAATTTCCCTCATTAATCGTATGCAGCGAGCAGGTTTTCTGGAATCAAGTAATTGCGAAATCAGCCCAACTTCTTCGGTGTGGTTCATAGGCTTTTTCGGCGAAAAGCAGCCAAGATGAATAGCCAACGCACCCGACCGGCGTGGATGGCTCAATCCTGGAGCTAATCGAACACAACCAAACTCAAGAAAAGCAGCTATCGAACCTTCCCATTCACTTGACTGCAACATTTGTGTTCCCTCCAGTGAAACACCTCGTCTGTCGCCCTCAGTCCACCGCTCTACATCCTTATAAAGAAACCACTTATCAGTTACCAAGTAGTCGTCACTTTGCATGTGATTCGAGACAGAAAAGACATCAAAACGTTTTTCCTTGATTCGTCCCCATCCAAGAAATCGAACGCACGCGAAAAGTGTGTTGTGAAGTAAACGGGCATTCAAACACGTGATGGAAGGAAACAATCTACTGAGGCTTCCCCACACTAATGAACACTCGGGCAAACTTAATAAATATTCGTACCTTCGTCAAATTACATTCGCCATGGCGCCGACAACACGTGTCCGCGAAAGCCGCCAGAGACGCGGAGAGGCGCGAAGCGACCTGTTCCGGCTGGTTCCCGGTTTTCCCGCTTGGTGGCGTTCGTTTTGCTGGAGTCGCAAATAGGGTCGGCTGGATTTCTGGGTGGGGCGTGGGGAGCTGAAGCCCCATAAGCTTTCTCCCTGGCCACGCCCCTGGCAGCAAGCTGTTGAGAATCGCAGCGCGGCTGCCGAAAATCAAAGAATCGGTATCCCTGCGACTATGGAAGGATGCACATGCCCCAAGCGCCGGTCTCGACAGCAGGAGCCGCGCCATCAGGGGGCGCAGCAATACCCCTCCATTATACTTCTTTAAATTAAATGCCGAAATTGTCTGTTCATTGCAAATAGTAAACTTCATGCGTTGGAGAAGGACGATTCAGCTGTGAACGTGGACGTGACTTCGGGCATATAAAGCTGTTTCAAACTATAAATCGAATATGGCGTATGTTCTGCCTACAAGATTGCGACTTCTAAATAGCATGCTGTTAGCGCAGCTGATCGGCACGGTACATTAAAGTATCTCGGTATTACAATTGCTGCTATATTGTTTCACAATAAATGTCCAAAATAAAATACAAAAAATTATTCATGCAGCGCAGAAGCCATAAAGACAGTAGTGGGTTAATCTTTCGGGCTATGCCCGATTTCTCAATGAGCGAAGATCATTTTGACACAATATGAAGAGGGAAACACATACTGCGGAAATTCTATTTCAGTCACTGGCAGGTGTCGACTCGCAGTCGTGTAGACTGTCGAACCTACAAACAAATGTGTGTAGAAACTCTCTAAAGTGAAACATTCGCCCTTCCGTCCCCCCCCCCCCCCTTCCCCCCCGTTTCCCACGCTCACCCATGAAAGGAACATCTCGACAAATAGGCTAATGAGTAAACTTGTATGCGCGAACACAGAAGACGAACACGAAGAAGTAGACAAGGACAAGCGCATTTGTGTTCGTCCTTTGGGTTTGCGCAAACAAGTTTACTCAGTACCATGAAACAACTAGCCCTACAACAACAAGTCTTGCGAGAATGGGCTAATGTCTGCGTGTTCGCCATTCAGTGCGGCTGAATGTTGTCCGGCTATCAGGGAACAACACGTTAGCCTGTATTTGTTGTTGCCGCAATCTAGCAAGTTTTCAGGAAACATGTTTACATGTTTACTTGGGATCATACCTCGGCATTCTCACTCATGAGTGCGATCACTCACGATCACTCACGCTCACCGTCAGATTTGAGGTGATCGTGAGTGAGGCCGCGAGTCTCGAAAAATTGTGAGTGTGAGTGTGAGTGTGATCGTGAGTTATGTGAACTCATGAGTGTGAGTGTGAGTGTGAGTCCTGAGAACTCGTGAGCGTGAGTCTGATCGTGAGTGTGATCGTGAGTTCTGAGAACTCATGAGTGTGAGTGTGAGTCCTGCGAACACATGAGCGTGAGTTTGATCGTGAGTGTGATCGTGAGTTCTGAAAACCATTGAGTGTGAGTTTGAGTCCCAAGAACTCATGAGTTTGAGTGTGAGTTCTGAAAACTTATGAGCGTGAGTGTGAGCGTGACCTCTGAGGACTCATGAGTGTGAGTGTGAGCTTGAGCTCTAAGTGAAGTACTCATGAGCGAGAGTTTTAAGATTTCTTGAGTGTGATTGTGAGTTTCATGGCTCATGAGCATGAGCCTGGATCAAGACGTGAGTCTTAGGGTAGATATGAGTCCGGTGATTGCATTAGTCTGCCTGATGACGTGAGTCCGAGGACCATGGCCATGATGGGTCGCGGTGAGCGCTGGTATTAGCTGGGTTGGTCACGTGAGCTCCCGGGCCATCTTAGTGGGCGAGGAGACTCCCGCTTCGCAACTACTGCGTGGGGCTCAGGGTTGGTTTGGGTGTCGCTCGCTTGCTCCTCCGCCATGTAATGGTGAATTCCGCTCGCAGATCTCGAGCGCTCCAAAAGCGCTCCATTTGGAGCGCGCATATTCCGTTCGCAGATCTGTCTCGAGCTGGTCATCTTCCCCTCGTAGATCTCTGGCAACGCCCGCTCCACGGAGCGCCTCAAACTCCGCCGAACTTGCCCTGCGGGATTTCACAGATCTCTCCGGAAGTTGACAGAGCGGCCCACGTGATTTTCTTCTAAATCGGCAGTGCGCATGCGCGGCAAGCTTGGCGAGGTCGGCGGGCCGGACGGGTCGTCGAGTTGGATCTGTTCGGGTGCATCGGTTGTTTACGTGGTATTGTGACGGCTCGAACGCTTCTACCTCGCGTAGATCAGGGATACAAAGCCGGGACTGTGGAGCGTGGTAAATCGTAAGCGCTGACATCTGTGATCGTGAGAGGAAGAACGACAGGAAAGCCGGAGGCAGACGCGAGGTTAGGCCTGTTCATTCCGCAGCCGATGATTGTTGACCTTTTTACACGGCATTCCGCCGGCGTTTTCCCGTGCAATAAAGCAAGAAGAGATTAGGCAACGACCGTGCAAGTGATGGTTTGTTACCTCTGTGTTTATTAAACTCGTACCAGAAATTTGAACTCCACCGCTGGCAATCGCTGTCCGTGCCTCGCCGCTTCGATGCGGCCGGAAGGTATGTGACGGTGCCGAACGCGGACGCCTTCGTTATTTGCGACATGAGCGCCGTGGTACGTATAATGTCGCCCGGCCTGTGTCGCGTGTTATTTCTGCGTCGGAAAGATCAGTCGGCTCAGGCGTTGGTGGGCTTGTCAAGTTCGAGCAGCAGCCATTTTGAATGGCGGAGGGGGAAGCGATGGGGACGGGTGTGGGGGAGGTCGCTCCAAAAAGGCGAGTTTCACTTCCCCTCGTCGATTCGGAGCGGGTCCCACGGAGCGGAATTTTGCCTCCCTGGCGGATTTTGGAAAGCGCTCCGGATCTACGAGTGGAATTCACCATAAGCGCGTTGGGTCCTGTGGAGGGTGGAGGAGGAAAGGGGGAGGGGGTGCTTGTTCTTGCAGGCTCCTCCTTGCCAGCGCCCTCTGCGATGTCTCAACCAGCTGTGGAGGGCAGAGGGAGTATGGGGGAGGGGGGGGGGGGGGGGGGGTCGCTTTCGTCTCGGCGGTCGCTCTTCGCTTCCCGGCAGACGGCGAGACGCCAACGGACTGATGGCGCCTCGAGGCGGCGCGGTAACGTCGGAGTTGTGGAAGCGCTCCAAACGGTTAGCGCTCCTCTCTCTGTAGCATAGAAAGGCTCGTGTGGATTTCGGCTCCTGTTGCCAAGTTGGTGCCGGTGGGCATAGAATTTTATGATTACGTCAACTATAACGTTCGCACGGCTGCGACAAAATTAAGTGACTCGCATAATCCTCATCAGCACCCAGTCGAACAAACAATTTTAACTTTCCGCGCACCTCACCCTACCTTTGGCATATGAGTCATCACTCAAAAAGTGCAACAAAGGCGATGTCATGATCGATCGAAGCTTCGAGAGATCTTTTACATTGTGCGATATCATGCTTTTATGTGTCGTTCGGGGCAAGATAGCGCAAGTGCATGATAGCCAGCCGGCAATGGCCAGGCGGAGTCACGAGAGTGCTTCATTCCGCTCCACAAGCGGAGGTGTCTGTTAATGGGGCGGCCAGTCTGCCCGTCAGGCCGTGGCGAGCGGCGGCGACCCCAACTTCAGCAATCCCCGTGTGCACGTGCGCGCCATTTCCCTGTTTATTTTATGCGGTTTTTTAAGACCATCAGAGCCTTGATAGGTCGAAGTGTTTAGAGAATATTCTAGAGTTGTCAGTTGAACCCCAGTTTGACTTGTCTTCACCACTTGTGGGGTCGCTCTATAATAATCGCCGCCCGATCGGTCTGTCTTCACTCGTCTCCCAGGACGTGACACAACACAACGAGAAGGCAGCGAATGGGTTTATTGCACTTCCCGGTTGCCCGTCTTCGAGAGCCGGCAGTCCGGACCCGCCGACCCTAGTTGCCCGTCGTTCATAGCTCGCAGTCGGAGTCCGTGTCCAGGCCTGAGGATCGTCCTTCCCACGCCAGCGCTGCGTAGGCTAGCTGTTCCGGGCTATCACAGTCAGAGCCTCGCTGCGGAACCACTCGTGGATCGTCACGGCCTAGGACGGTATGGCCAGGCCTCGCCATTTCCGCCAGTCCTGATCCGAACCTTGCTGGTGGAATGCTCCGGGGATCGACATGGGCTGGACCAGCCAGAACGGCTCTATCGTTCCTGCCCGGCCCCAGCCTCGTGCAGCACGCTCTACCTCTTTCCTCGCCGGCTGGCCCCCGCTCGCTCCCGATGCGCCCACGACACTATAATAAAATGTGGGTAATTAGAACCGAACTCTGCATGCTAGAGAACAGTACACAAGCCTGGTGTAAAAAGGCGACAGGCAACAAAGTGCACGTGTGAGAAGGATATTTACGCTTCGCATGAGCTTTTTCTAAAGAAAAACTTTTGCATCCTATTTTTTGCACGCCGTCACATTTGTTACCAGACTCAGGATTAAATTTGGTAGCCGAAACAAACAAAACATTTTTTCTACGAAAATCCACTATTTGAAAACTCGCAGGTGTGGAAGGTTTTGGTTGCGACCGCGCGTGCCGAACGGCTCGCGCGGTCGCAACCAAATGCACGCCTACAACTACGAGTACCGGAACGGGGCGACGGGCATCTCGCTTGAAGACCTGATAGCCTGATCCTCAATGTCACAGCGAAGCAACAATCGGCCCGACCTTCCCCACCGTATTTCTCTATGTGGCTGTCTCAGAGACTCGTAAAACAACTTGTATAAATATGTTATTTTGCCGAGTAGTCTGCAAAACGAGTTTGTCAGACCACTTTCCAAACCTAGCTGCACATGTGTTTTCGTTCACTTCAACAATTAATATAAAATTCACTTACTTGATGCGCCGCACTGCAGTAATCACTTTGTCGCCGTGTCGCTTCCCAAGATCTCGAAGGGAAGCGGTAAAGTTTGACGCTTGAGTCACCTTCTTGACTGTGACAGTCTTTCACGCAGCAATAACGACGTTTATTTTTTGGGGAAACTCTAGGAGTAGGCGAAATGTCAAAGGAACCCGGTGAGGTCATAAAGACGTGAAGTTGAGGCTCACTTTTACGAAAAACAGTTCCAAAAAGGCTTACGCCGATGCGAAATGCCACGTTCACACGTGGTTTCTAAATGCGCCCGCCTGCAGTCCACGCGCGACTGGGGTCGCCCTGGCCTACCCACGTGTCTCACTCCTATGAACTTACTGGCTCCACAGGATTCGCAGAATTCGCCGTGTGCCGTGTGCCTGCTTACACTGAGAAATTGGTGACGGCGGCGCGCGGCGCCGCAACGTCGCGGCGCCTGCCCCACGGCCACGGCCGGGTTGCCAGTGCTCCGGCTTGGCGCGACTGCGAGGCGCCAATTGCCCGGGCTTCTCGGGCTTCGTGCATGACGCTGTGCTTCCCTTGCCAGTTGTTTACTCATGTTGCGTTTTTACGTTATTATGGTTGAGTGCATGGGTACTCAGAGGGTGGTAAGAATTTCTTATAAAACAAAAAGAATATATTTGAGAATCAACTTTTTACAATTAAATTCTAAAACACTTCTTATCGCTTGAAGGCCTATGACACATATCGCGACGATTCAAGCCCGCAATGAAATTTTACAATGGTGTAGCACAGGGCAAGATTGATCAGCGGTTCGTTGAAGTACGCTACTGCGTTGAATGAATACTTGTCAACCGAGCGACAGAGAACCTGTCTCGAGCCGATGGTTCCAGAAACGACGCGGGTTTGATAATTATGTAACATAAATTATAATATTTCTTGTGAATGTGCAACTAAATGACTATAGTCGGTTACAAGTTAAGAAGGTAGGAGAAGCTCCTCCCACAATCGTGGTGTGCCGGTTTCAAATCCCTCCGCAATCGAAAGAAGAGTTCACTGGAAACGCTCCTTGTTCCGCTTCAATGGATAGATAATGGCCACAGAGTGGTGCCAACTTGTCTCCGACCCCCACTTTTTAAGAAAGCGACCTTTGTATTCATCGGAGAAGCAACCGAGCCCCTGAAAGCAGCCTTTGTATCCATCGGAGGGGGAAGCTAATCCCCGAAAGTCGTCTTTGTTTCCATCGGAGGGGGAAGACTTAATCTCCCTCTCGTGGCTTCCACAATGCTAAGTCAAAGTCGAGAGATAAAGCAAATATGTACAGAAAGGCACGACCCTCTTCGCGCGTTGGCCGCAACGTCACGGAAACGATGGGACGCTATTGGATGCGGAGGTGGCGGAGGGATATATGATTCCCTTTGAGGGGCATTAGCCGCTACCTTCTTGACTTGTAACCTACTATAGAGAAACCGTTTGTCATAATTTTTGCCAGTTATGAAAAAAATGACACTCAACTTCAACTTATTGTTGAAGTTGACGCTAAATATTGTTTTTAAAAACACCGCCCAGTACAATTTTGGTATGGGCGGACATTGTGCCCGCGTAAGGTGTTGTGGTCGCAAAGCTGTGACATTTCATGTCGAGCAAGCACGCACACCTAAAAGGACCATGAAGACACCTTCGATATTTTATTTTACTTTTGGAATAGGCTTCAGGCAATGTTGACAAAGTTATAACTAGGGATGCCGCGAACCACCCTAGGTTCGAATTCGAAAGGTTTTGATATTTTCGAACCGAATTGAGGTTGGAATTCGAAATATTTCGATATTTTCGACCGTACCGAGGTTCAAATTCGAAAAGTTCGCAACTTTCAAACACCGTGAGTTTCGAAATCGAAAAGTTCAAAGCTTTCACGGTTTCTAAAAAATTCGGATTCGATTATTTCGAATATTTGTTTGCTTGAGGTTCGAGAAATTCGAAGATTTCCAACTTTCCTAACTTGAAATTTGAGAGATTCGAAAATTTAAAACTTCCTGGGATCTAAAGTTCGAAAGCTTTGAACATTTCGAATTTTTTTTTAATCTGAAGTTCAAAAAATGCGAAGATTTCGAATTTCTTTGGATCTGAATTTCGAAAAATTCGAACGTTTCGAATTTTTATAGACATAAAGTTCGATAAATTTGAAGATTTCGAATTTATTTCTTCATAAAAGTTCGAAAAGTTCAAAGGTTTCAATTTTCTTTTAGGGCTAAACTCGAAAAAAACTTAGAAGCTTTGAATTTCTTTAAAGTCCAAGTGCGCAAAGTTCGTAGTCCGGTTATTCATGTTCCTCCACAGTTTCAGTTGCAAATAACGTTTTCACGCCTCAGTGGTTTTCACGAAATCAGGTTTAGAAAAGTTCGGGTGTGATATTTAGACTGGGCGAAGTTGGGTCGGGCAATTAAATGAAACGACGAGTGTCCCGGATGTGCTGGAATATTTGCCAGTGCAGAGTGACGTGTGACCACAGATCAGTGATTGTGACCGCCAGCCGGAGGGGGGGGGGGGGGGGGGGGGGTTTAACGTGCATCACGCAGTAGTGATCTCATGAACGCAATGTTTAACGGGACAGTCGATACTCATCCAGTGCGAAACGGCAGGGGAAGGCAGGTGGTTGAGGCTCAGAAAAACCTTGAAGCGATCTGGCAAACTGCCTCCCTACCACCCCTTTGCACGCTGGTAGTAATCTGATCGAACGCCGCCCGTGTGACGCTGGCATATAGTAATTTAGGTTGTACGTGATGCAAAATCCTGAGACTGGGAATGAAATTTGAAAGAAAGAGTGTACGAAGACAGAAAAAAGGGGACAGGCGAACGTCTCAAACTCAGTTAGCTCAGGACGACGTCGAGTTTGAGACGTTGTCCTGTCCCACTTTTTCTGTCTTCTTACACCTTTTCTTTCAAATTTCATACCCAGTCTCAGGATTTTGCATCATGATCAATATACACCAGCTCGCCTGCACCTTGACAATTTTTTAGTTTGTAACTGCTCTGGAGGTTTATTTTCCGGGACGGAAGAAACGCCGAGCAAAAAGCACAGAAGCCGACACAACTTGAGGTCGAGAAGCGTTCTACCATACCAGTGGTGTCGGAAGAGGAAATTAACACTGGGGACGAAAAATAAA
>JABSTQ010005226.1:0-59163 GCA_013358835.2 Ixodes persulcatus
GTTGCAAGGTGTTGTAAGCAGCTTCCAGTTGCGGGACTTCCTCCTAGACAGCGTTATGCAGACCGCCTCGTCCTAGTATCTCAAAGCGTGGGGGAAGTGGTCGGGTTGGTGACTGCACTCGGAGAAATGCCTGAAGGAAAATCTAAAGTTACCCGGCAAGTTTTCAATGAATCCAAACGATCGACTCAACGCTAACGTCTACTTTATTCGTTGCACCGCTTTCGCCTCTTCTTCCGTCGTGTTCAAGTTTAAAATATGCGGCTGGTGAATGTTATCGATCACTTGATACATCTGAAAATGGGACGTTACGGACATTAAGAGCACTGAAAATTATCGCAAGCTTTGAAAGTTCATCGCACAAGTAAAAAGGGAAGAGCCAAATCTGGTCACTGATAGAATGAAAACGGCAGGAGAGTCTTGTAGTTGTCCACCCCCAGCGTATACTTCGTACCTTCGATAAAACCTCGGCGTGTCGGAAGCTTCGAGCGCGCACGCGCAACCAAAGCACGACGGAAGGCGATAGCAAGTGCTGGAGGCTGGTCATCGGAAAGAGACGCTCCGCTTATTTTCATCCTGTCAGTGGCGGTAGTAGTACATGAAATCGGCTCATGCATATACTTTCATTCGCTCATGTGGGCTTGGTAAAACTAACACGTATCATTAGTGGAGGTAAAGATGTGACGAACTGAGTGAGAATTTTATGGAGATAAACATTGGGATCGAAGACTTTACCAAAATATCAAAGGTGAAATTCCGCAGCTAGAGCGCCGAAAGCTGAAGTACTCAATGGTTAACTCTTCGCGGGGGGACTTTAGTAGACGTTTTTTTATTTGGTTTTCATAAAAGAAAGACACTGTTTTTGTTACAAATAAACAATAGCGCGCACTGCATCACGCTAGCGCGCTGCAAACATTTAAAAAAAAAAAAAAAAAACCTCAAGGTATTCCATTTACCGGGACAGGAAATGCTGGGACAACAGTCTGGATAGTTTCCTTCTGACGTCGTTAGGCCGCAGCCATGATCGTTTGTGGCCCGTGTATGTCTATCGCTGGGCAACTGAAAATACAAACAACGAAACACAGAGCCTTTTTTTCGTTTGTCCGGGCTTCAGGATTTGGTCACCACGCCGCTCCAGTTACAATCGTCCTCTGCAGCAGATCCGTATTAGAGATAATTCGGTTATTATTTGTGGCGGAAGGCACAGAAACAAGGGAACGTGGTTGGCCGATCATGGGTAGGGCGTGGCAGCGAAACAGGCCTCGCCACACCAGAATTCCGGATCATCCCGAAACAATGATGGCGAAAAAAAAAAAACTGTAGTCACATGAAATACAAAGCTTCCCTAAATGATTTATCCACTAAACGTATCAGAATTTATATAAATTATATCTGGCGCATGTAAGTGCTTTAATGGTCTTATATGTTCTGATGTGTTTTTGAACGCAATCATTTTTTTTAATCTATGGTCCTAATCGGTTATTCCGTTAAACCTCGTTGGAGTTGAAGTAACTATTACCCCATTTACATGACCATAAAGGCACCTTGAGGATCTTTATGGCCATCGGCGAATCAGTTCACCTTCTTCGGCGGGCTGGAAATGAGGATTACAAAGTGACCTAGGATAAAGGTACCTTTTTGTAGGTGGTGTTAGGGGGTACTGTAACTCTGGCTGACTGGAAAGGCGGTGAACGCGTGATGATGCTGCGTTCACGAACGTATTCGATGGTGCAATAAAGAAACGCAATAACCTGCCAGCCTGCTCTCGCTTCTAAACCGTCTGACCCCCAGATTCTTTTCTTTTTTTGTGGTGTCGAATGCGAGTAATGGAAGTGCTAGATTTTTTTTGTTCCCACTATAACCGAGAAGGTATTATAGAGCTCTCGCAGCCTGCTGGCGGAGAGCAATGAGCGTTCAGTATTATTGAGGGGGGTCGCCACTCTTGGCAGGATCACCGTCTCCCGCACCGTTTTCGTACTTATAGGGTGGTAAAGAACACCTTCCCTACCTCCTCCCCCAAGCGCTTATTTACGGAAACCATTCTCCCATATCGTTGTTCATTGCAGGTCAGAAATGGCCATCAAGACATTAGTAATCATAGTACGTAAGACGCAGAAACGTTTCATAATTGGCACAAGTTCAGTAGCTTCGGCATACGCGGACCGACGTATCTGAAACGTAAGCTTAACTTTCAATAACAACTACGGCTCCTCTGACATAACAGCTCGCCTTTGTGCAGACGGTTGAGTTGAACAGGCTTTCTGGTCTTTCATCGTTTGGTTCTTGTACAGGCACATGTCTTTAATATAAAATGACAACGTTTGAGTGCCACTTTTTTGTTTTGTTTACCTTAATCCTTTCTCTTCCCTCTCTTTCTCTAATATTTTCAAAAGCCAGTGTGGCAAAAGTTGTACTGGTGGAAACCATCAAAACCTTTCTGATTTTCCTCACTACACCGTACCCCGCCCATCTTTATTGATAACCTATACGAGGGATGTTTCTTTATTTTTTTTTTCAACTTTTAAAGAACTAGGTAAAACAGAACTATTGATGAAACAGTTTTCAATTTACACAGAATATAGACACATCCACCAGCTATCTACTTTTTTTACGTAATCACCAAACAGATTTAGATACTTATCATGATGTGTCAGAAACTTTTGAATTCTCTCCCCAAAGTTAAGGTTCCCTGTCATTCCATCAGAGGTCATCGAGGGTGTCACTCACCACAGACGTGCCATGTGCATGGAAAACACTGCATGAAGCTTCGGAAAGGTCGAACATACGCGAGTGATGATGGGGGTCAAGCAAGAACGTCTGTGTGTGCTGGCGGTCTCGTTGAACTCGTGATGGTACCGCATGACTGTGAAGCCAGGGCGGCACCCTTATTTTCGGAAAGGGCATCCGAAAGTTTATGCCACGTCAACCTCATGATGAGTGCGGCAACCTGTCCGGTGATGATGCGGAGAACTAGCTAGTGCAGGTTCAGAATTATGTTTATATTAAACGATTTTTAATCACTCTTTTATTGATAAACCAAGTACTTGTATGGATAAATTGATAAACTGAACAAGCTCTCGGTAAACTGAATAAACAACTCAATTATTCGGGAGTTAAAGAAAACAGAAGTGACCGTAAGATTTTTTTTAAGGTTGTAACTACGCCTCTAAATTTTGTTTAGTCCTCCCAATCAACATTCCAAGTGTCAGATATCCATCATTTAGAGTGCCGTTGAACTACTTTATGAATTGGTGGAAGGCGACTGCCTCTCAGCCTGGCGCAATTGCCGCAATGAACGTGAACCCTCGTTCGTCCTCCTTCATGATTCAGAGACGACGGTATCACACCAGCTGTGCCAACCAACAACGGATAAGCGCCCGCGCTGCGTTCACCAAGCGCGACAACACACCCAGACGCAGTCATAGCCGGTAGATAAATCAGAGGGACGAGTCTCGTTTGGCCTGCGCAATATTATGAAGACACGCGCATATTAGGCGTGCCCTCTGCATTCATTTTGGTTAACGCATAATGCGCTTAAGGGCTGGATATCACGCGAAAAACGGCGAGCTGCAGTCACCCTGCAAATACGCCATACAATAGAAAGTCCGCAGATCCTGTCCGATGCGTGTTTCTTTTCCTTTGTATGACGGTCTCATTGGCCAGACAATCAACTGTCTGCAGTCATGCTTCGAGGAATACGTACGTATGAGGCAAGCACGCTTCGAACACGCTTGGGCATGTCAGCAGATAATTGCGTCATCATGTCTTCAGCTAATACTCTGTCTTTTGTATGATGTATTTGCAGTGTGGCTGGGGCTTGATCCGTGGTTCAGAATAAGGTAGATCGTAGCGTAGACATTGGTTAGCAGTTTATGCGAGGGAAACATGAGTACCTCCAGACGCGATTATCCTCCCTGCACTCCGCTTCACCTGTACGCAAACGAAGCAGGAGCTAACAGTGCGATCCTCTCGGTTTGAACTTTGAACGATGTTTGCATTGCACATGCGAACTACCCAAAGCGTAAAAAAGCCCGCGCCGATGTGATTGTGTGCTAAGAACACCGGAGGCGTATGCTATAGTCACAGACAAGGTGAGAACGCCAGGGTGCCGCTTTCGAACGCCCGGCCTCAAGCCCGCGTTCGTTGCCTTTCACCATGCTTCTACTGCGCGTGCATGTTCGAGGCTCAGGTGACACGAAAGTATCGTGGAAGGTCACTCGCGTTGAAGGCGGAATAATTCAAAGTCATCTCTTCCATTCTCATCGTTTGCAAGTAATGGCTGTTGCCACGCGACGGGCGAATAGGAATTACGTTGAAGGCAACGGGGAATCGAAGAAAAGGTAAGACTCCAACTTACTGTTATGCGTTTTCACACGTGAAATCGCAACTGCTGCAAATGCTGCCGGCACAGCCAGTGCGCACATTAGCACTTTTAACAAACCGAGCAAGTGTTGTTTGTTGCGAGTCATGGCACTGTTGTGTACGGTCCCGACTTTAATACTCCACGGTCTGCGCCTCCACCGAAGAAACGCGCTCTTTTATTAAGTTGTTCGTGCACATCAACTACAAGTTGGCAGTCAGGAGTGTCGCCGCTCTGTCTACGCCTCTTTCATCGCATACCTATCGCCCTCTTTTTTTTTTTTTTTTGCGTGTCACTAGCGCAGAAACAAATCTTTTTTTTTTTTTTTTTTTTTTTTAATCTGGCCGACCTGCCATCAAGGTTCCGTGGCGAGCTCTACAATCTCTCATCATCATTATCTTGACGCCGCGTTAATGGCTTTTGGTTCAAATTACCCGAATCCAAAAGACGCATTAACAGCAATTAAAAACAGAGTGTTCTGAAAGGGTTTTATCATTATCGTTTTCTAATTGCGTTTCTTCCCTTTTGGACATCTTAATGGTGCATCGTGTCCTCGCCGACCATTGTGTCGCCCTATTTCGAGTTGAAAGAGCCAAACAACCCGGTCCCCGACTTCTGCTTTTCTACGCTCGTTAGGTACAAGCGCTGTGTCTGATCGAGTACTGTTTTAGGAGCTCGTTACGTTGATCTCCCGTAAGGTGACAACCGGGGGAAATGCCTCTTCTGTTGCTGTCCGTCGGGTGTCACATCAACCGACCCGTAGGTTACGGCCAGTTGCTACGCGCTGTTCCCCAGTAACCTTCGTGACGAACGCCAGACCTGACCCTCTCGCGGCTGTCTCCTCGATGTTGCTTTAGCCTCGTTAACCGTAAATAAGGTCTTGATGAGGAAACGCTGGGTCGCGTCTTGTTCCGCAATTACTGACGGCCGTGGCTAATCCCAGGCATTTTACCACTGCTCTACGGCCAATGAGGTTGCAGCAATAGAAAACAAGAACGCCAAAAAACCCATAAAAAAACAGCAACGTGAAGACAATAAGACGCGACCTGCGTTTCTTACGCCGGCAGTGGCAATAAATTGAAAACGGTATCTTGCTCGTGTAGTCAGCTTCTAGAATGACAGACTGCGGTGTTTTACCAGTATTGCGGAACTGCAGTCTGACGCCCCGAGAAGCAAACCTTTCGGACGGGTAGTATCAACTCAGTGTTGTCACGAGGCTGGGCCGAGTCATTTTATAGCGATTGCAACACCTATTGTTCAATCTATTAAACTTGGTGATATTCAAGCCCTTTTTGTGGGCGTCATGGTCGCGGTGGTCATATTAAAGAAGCCGTCATTCTTTGATGTTTATGGGACGCTAAATCCTGCTAACTGTTGTTTTAGAGCGCAGCTCTTAGGCGCCCGTTTTCCGGTTTCGCGGCGTCGGCGTAGGCGGCACCGCGCTAAATTTAGCGGTAAAGCTGACGCCACGTGACCTCAACACCAATTCAGTTTCCCCACTAAATTTAGAGGGGAAAATGACGTCACATGACTTAGTGTCACATCGCATATGAACAAATTCTGTTTCTCTGCTCGATTTAGCCGGAAAATTGACGTCGCCTGAGGAAGAGGAGGAGGGGAAGGTAGGGAGAACGTGGAGAGTAGAAGGAGGAGGAGAGAGGCAGAAGAGGAGGAGGAGGGGAGAGGAGGAGGAAGAAAGGAGGAGGAGGGGCAGGGAAGAGGAGGAGGGGAGGGGGAAGGATGAGAGGCACGAAGAGGAAAGGAGGGAGGTCGAGGACCAGAGAAGGACGGGAAGAGGAGAGGAGTAGGAAGGAGGAGAGGGTACAGAGAAGGAGGAGGAGCATACCTTTCCCTCCATAACCTCCTCTCCTCCTCCTCAAGAGCTGCACTCTAATTTCGTGTTACAAAGATTTGTAAACGTCTTTATTTTTTTTTTAAATGGACATATAAGACTATAATTTATTTGACTCCACCCATTCTGCATGACGGATTGGATCTTAAGCGCACTTGACGTCACGGACATGATCGGCTAACTCTTTTCAGTGAAAGAATGGCTAGACGTTCGTTGTTGGCGGCTTTATTTTTTTGCTGGTGGCTCTGGAAACAGATCCCTTAAGTAAATATAGCTGTAGTAACAGCTTGGACTTGCTCAGCTACTCTTGAGATCGTTTATAGCGGCCGTCAGAATTACGATAATCAAAGCCGCTTCGCCCTCCCCCCCCCCCTCTTTTCCTGTTGCGAATTCTTGTTCGTATTTTGGATGTTTTCCTTGCACTGAGGATTTCTGCAGTATCTGCAAATGAAACGTTGTGGATCACGCAATGGGCGGCATTTCACAATTCAATAAAACTATTATTTTTTGGCTAAGTCGTAGGCACACACTCTGTCGCTTTGCTTGAGAAAGTTGGCCTAGAAGCAAATTGCAATTCCAAAGTGCGCAGCGCAAGATGATGTTTTTTTTTTGGAGGGGGGGGGGGGGGTGTCATAGATTAACTAAAATGACTTACAAAAAAGCAGTACTTTAGCTCAACATACTACGGAATCCAATAAAACGCGTACTATCTTCGTGGTTGCTTCCTGACATTCGCGCCACAGCCGATATCACAATACTCGGGGGGCCAATAACTTTAACCAAACTCTGTTTTGGCTGGCCATCTATACAGCGTGCAAGTTCGTCTGCTTCTTTTGCAGGGGTTGTAATGACGTTAAAACGCCGAGCTCTGATTATCTCTGATTGAAGGATATGTGTATACCTCAATACAGCTTGCTTTGAAGTCTACCCGCTATCTTTCAATCGGAGCCAATCAAAGCTCGGCGTTCTGACGTCACCACAACCCCTGCAAAAAGAAGCAGACGAACTTGCGCTCCGCATAGGCACCGGACATCTTAAGAAACGCAGGGCGTGACCACTGATCTCAATGACAATTGCTGGATCGCGTTTGCCCGCTCCGCGAATGCGGTCACTGGCGGCCATCTTTTTGGTAGAGTTATATCACCTCTAGCCAAGATACAGCTGCTGAAGCCACTTAGCAGCCACCATCATGCATCCATGGCAGACGGCGTTTTGGCAGTTGTGGTGGCAGGCTGCCATCAAAATAGCGTGGGTGATATTCCGTGATTGATTGAAATAGTTTGACGAAACATGTTTTAAAACCCGGCGTGAACGGTAGCCCGGTGTTCGAGGCGGGGCTTAGGCCGCACGTCCGGAGGCTTCCTGGCTCGTGACGACGACCATTCCCCGAAGTGAAGAACCCAGGGGTCCAGTGGAGGTGGGAGAATTGGTAACGTAACGAACGGTTTAATTACATGGTAGCGATACAGTCGTCAAATCCAAGAGAACAACTCAGCAGCCTCACGCCCCGCCTTATATAGGGGTCCGTTTTCTCCCTCACTCTCCGCCAGGGCAGCAGGTGCGACCGCCGAGTGCGTAGCAGAAAAGCCCGCCGCGTCGTAGCCAGAAATGAGTCATAGCCATGGTTCTCCGCAGTTAGGCCAGGCCTCTCTCCCCTTCCGGAGCGCACGAACCCACACGCACACACACACACGTCCCGTTGACGTCACGGACGCGTTGAGACTCGTTTTGGGCAGGCTTCGACAGGTGGCCGGCAGTCCTGACACGTCGGGACTCGTTTCGGGACTCGTTTCCGCAGCGTTGAAACTCGGAAAAGGTTGCCGAAGGTTCCATTCTTAACAGCCCCTCCGGGGCCAGGGAAACCTCGAATGGCCGGTGGTACAATCGCTGGCCTGAAGAGGTGGGCTTGGAGTAGGCCTTGAGAAGACGCTGCAAGCACCAAACAAACTCCCAAACCTCTCAACGGAGGCATCAGCGGAAACGTCCCCCACAACACCACGCCACACCGCAGTCAAACGCTCGGAATTCGCCAAAGACCCGCCAGACTGGATTACAGATTACCAAAATTTGGTACGATTCCGGGTATCGAGACCCCCTGTCGCCAAAAAACTCATTTTTCCAACGAGGTCACTACGAACAAAATACAAAAGACAAAAACTCTTCGCAATTTGTGAGGTCGTTTTTGGGTTTTAGCGAAGTGCCCCCACTTAGATCCTCATTCCCGTGGATGACGAAGACCTCTGAGATCATCCCTACTGTTTTTCGTGATGTCAGAAAAATCTGCTCAACCCATCGGCATTGACGTTAAATTTGCCTTTCCTTTTTCTTACGCTGAAGTCATAGTGATCGATTTTCACGTGATTTCTAGACGTGAAAATGCGGTCCTTATAGCGCCGATAAAACAATCCGCCTTTTTCATGCCCCGTCACATTGGTCCTAGCAATCTCCTGAGCTGTACCGCGAAACCCTGACACACTAGGGTCGCTCTTGTGCTCGACTGTCAAAGGCACTCTGTCTACTCGTAGCAGAGGACCAAAGTTACGTGACGCCGGAGCTACGAGAGATCTTTCAGTGATCCCCTCTTCCTCCGCCTTTTTCGCCGGCGCGTTGGGACGGCGTACGCTTCCTAGTGCTACGAGATCAGGTTGTTCTACAACCTGGTCCCTCTCATCCCGGTTTTCTGCCTCCAACTCTGGGAGTGCTTGCTCCCCGTCAGCTGCCTCTGGCTCTGGATCACTCGTCAACAAAGGGGCGACCTGACGCGATTTGGACCTCGTACGCGACTGAACTAGCCCTTCTCCCAGTTGTTGACCCCTTTCGCGCAGCAGGAAATCTGACCGGTTAGAAAACAAATAAGGATACTCCAACGGGACTGTTTGCGAGACAGCCGCCTCTGTCACTAGCTCTCCGAACGGGCCAGTTACCCTCACTGTCGCCATAGGCAGACAGACACTGTGCTTTTCGAGCAGCTGCTTGATCCAAACTACCTTTCCCGTAAAATCGGATGGCGTTACATACGACGGATGGACAACGTCCATCGTCGCTGCACTGTCACGAAGCACCCTGCACGGCTTTTCCTTTACCTGGAGCTCGTGAAGATAGGGACGAAGGAGCTTCAGGTCCTCGTCACTACCGTTCACGCACGAGAACACCACCCGCGGTTTCTTACATCTGGCCGCTGTGTGTCCCGGCTCCTGACAGTTGTAGCACAGGAACGGCTTCCTTGCCTAGAACTGCCCTGTTGGGCTTTTCCGCGCCTCGTCTCCGTTCGAGTGTTCTGCGCTCTTTTCTGGGACCTTTTGTCCTGCTTCGGGCTTCTCGGGCCCGTTTTCTCGCGAGCCGTTACCCTGTCGGAAGGTCTTGCGCTGATCGCTTCGGACGGATTCGCTTTCCTCTCCGCTCAGCTTTCTACGCGTTGCGTACTCTTCGGCTAGCTCAGCGGCCCTTTCGACAGAGTCGACTCCCACCCTGTCCTGCACCCAGAGCTTGACTGACTGCGGAATGCTACGAAAGAACTGTTCGAGGCACACACACTCGACTACCTTGTCTCGGCTTTCGTACACTTCCTCGCTCTTCAACCATTCTATCAGGTTGGTTTTAAGCCCGTACGCGAATTCCGAGTAGCCCTCGCTGCTCTTTTTGGATGCGTTTCTAAACCTTTGACGGAACGCCTCGGCAGAAAGGCGGTACCGCTTCAAAAGGCTGGACTTCATCTTGTCGTAGTCGTCCGCGTCTCCAGCACTAAGGCGCGCGACAACCTCTGCAGCCTCACAGGGCAACAGAGTCAAAAGCCGTTGCGGCCACGTTTCTGGGGCGAAGCTCAACTTCTCACATGTCCTCTCAAAGTTAACTAAGAATAGGCCCACGTCTTCCCCAACTTTAAACGGCTGCATGAGCTTCTTCATTTGATACGACTCGGTCTCACTTGCTCGTACCGGAGCCCCAACTCTACTGTTCTGCGAGTTTAATCGCTGTTGTTCAATTTCGAGCTCTAGCCTTTTCAGCGCTCGCTCTTCTGTCGCTGCAGCCCGCTCCTGTTCTCGTTCCTCTTTCGCTGCAGTCTGTGCTCGTTCCTCTCTAGCTGCAGCCTGCTCCTGCTCTCGTTCCTCTTTCGCTGCAGCCTGTTCTCGCTCTCGTTCCTCTCTTGCTGCAGCTTCACTCTTAGCGTTCTGAAGCAGTTCCCACGCAATTTTAATTTCCTCTGCTTCCGCGCTCTCTGAAATCGCTTTACTGATCTCAGATTTCTTCATCTTTTGCTCCACCTCCACACCCAATTCTTCACATAAACAGAGTAAATCTGTTCTCAGTAACCTCATTAGATCCATGATCGCTGCTTTTTAGCTTTGGCTTTGTTCTAAAACTTGTCGCGAGGTTATACCAAAACCTAGCGCACGAGTCAAACACTAAGGATTCCCAGCAGTTCAAAATTAATTACCCATAATCTGAAGCCTGGCGAATCTCAAAGCAAAGTCCAAACGCTCACCCGCAGATGTAGCACGATGTCGCATGGTCCGATCCCAACCGCTGCCAACCAGTTGTTCGAGGCGGGGCTTAGGCCGCACGTCCGGAGGCTTCCTGGCTCGTGACGACGACCATTCCCCGAAGTGAAGAACCCAGGGGTCCAGTGGAGGTGGGAGAATTGGTAACGTAACGAACGGTTTAATTACATGGTAGCGATACAGTCGTCAAATCCAAGAGAACAACTCAGCAGCCTCACGCCCCGCCTTATATAGGGGTCCGTTTTCTCCCTCACTCTCCGCCAGGGCAGCAGGTGCGACCGCCGAGTGCGTAGCAGAAAAGCCCGCCGCGTCGTAGCCAGAAATGAGTCATAGCCATGGTTCTCCGCAGTTAGGCCAGGCCTCTCTCCCCTTCCGGAGCGCACGAACCCACACGCACACACACACACGTCCCGTTGACGTCACGGACGCGTTGAGACTCGTTTTGGGCAGGCTTCGACAGGTGGCCGGCAGTCCTGACACGTCGGGACTCGTTTCGGGACTCGTTTCCGCAGCGTTGAAACTCGGAAAAGGTTGCCGAAGGTTCCATTCTTAACACCGGTCTTTGAGGACCCGGTGAAATTTTCACGAAATCGCGCAGCACCGGGGAAAAGCAGCACAGCACGCATCGAAAGTCGCATCAAAAAAAGCATCGAAAGCAGACGCCGGTACGTAGTCTGCTTTCGATGCGAGCTGCGCTGCTTTCCCCCGGTGCTGCGCTTTCGTAGAACTTTCGCCGGGTCCTCAAAGACGAGGCTACCGTTCACGCCGGGTTTCAAGAATCTGCTTCGTCGAACAACTTCAATCAAGCACGAAATATCACCCACGGTACAGTGTACTAGATCTACGGCTATTTTATGGCAGCCTGCCGCCATTGCGCTGTCCGCCATATTACTATAATGGCTAGAGATGATATAACTCTAGCAAAAAGATGGCCGACCGTGGCCACATTCCCGTCCATAGGCGGTGCTGGTCAAACGCGATCCAGCAATTGTCATTGAGATCAGTGGGCGTGACTTACTGTGTCCACACCTCTTGCTTTTCAATTTGTTCTTCGGAATTCGTACCCCTTGATGCCGCAATTTTATTGGCTGCAAAGTCATAATAAGGTGCCAGGGACCGGCCGCGCCGTGTGCTTCTTAGGCTGCCGGTGTCGGCTAGGTCGATGTAATGAGTCACACGTACTCTCTTATGGTACTACACACACAAAAAAGCTGGCGTTTTATTATATGCGAGTCATAAATAAATCGAGCCCGTTGGCGCTTTTCACGCGTCATGGTCCCACGCCACAGGAGTAGGCTCGAGCTTGGCACGTTTTGTAGGTGTCGTCGCAGCCGGTCCGGCTGGCGTTCTTGTCATGATCGGCTGTGATGGCGGTTTGGCTATACACGGTGCCCGAAACGCATCCTCGACTGGTGTGTCTGCCGTCCTGTATACATCCCGCCCATGAATCGAAAGTGTTCCCGGAGTGGCAAGAAATTACGTCGCAGAAGCCGATGCGTCATGCCATATCGCTCTCCACGATCCTGGGGTTTGGTCGTAGAAGTTCTGGCGGAAAAGGCGAACCGACGCGAGGGTCGCTGTCGTCGCGGCGTCCCAACTCGTGTCTGATTTGATTTCCGTCAACTCTCTGGCTGCGGAGCGAACTAGAGCAGGACAGGTGTCTGCCACGTCTAGCTCCTCTGCTGGGCCACCACAAGGATCGCGACAGGAGAACAGCGCGACGATTCTTCTTTTACGACGTCATCGGGCGGAAACCGAGGGACCACCTTCGAAGAAGCGGTAAACGAACCAGTCGTGGAGACGCACTTCGGGCACCATAGTTTGGCTGTCCCTGCGTCTTGCGATGCGCAGGTGGGGAGTCGACGATCGGAGCGTAATGACTTGTTTGGGTTTGCTCGGCACGCCTTGCCCGACGTATCAGTGGCAGGTGAGCTGAGTCTTGCAGCATTTGGGGTAGATGCCCTTGCCCTTACCGAGGGTACAGTTCTTTGGAATGCCCTCGTGCGCAATTCGACCGCAGCTGTGGAGAACGAACAACGGGAGATTAGAATATTGAAAAAGAGTATTAGGGGATAGGGTAGGAAAAAAGTTAGCTCTCCGCAAACGTTGCGTTATGAATTGCATTCAAACCCAGACTGAAAATCCGGTAGTTGATGTCAAACAGCAAAAAGTCCAGACGCTCTGTCTACTTTTTTTTTTGTCGGTGTCTACGGCTGAATTGTTCAATAGATATTTATATTGAAACAAATTGAAACTAGCACGACGATGATGCATGGTTTTCGACTGCTGCAATCTTTCACAGAAAAGAGCTTAAAGGAATCGCTGCCGTCTTACTTTGCATTGGTGGTACTAGATGAAAAACTCGTGGCAGTTAAAAAAAAACACAAAAAAACGGTATGCGAAGCAACGTTCACTTCGTTTAATCACTGGACCAAATGCTCAAAAGTCATTTGGGAAGCTGTTTTTCTTTCTTTTTACAAACCAAGTTACACACAACTAACTTATCCAAATAACAAATCTGCTCATTTATAGTCTTTCTGGCTTGCAAAATATATGCCTTTTTGTTTCAAGATACCCAAGCACGAAGAAGTACCAAGAAGTGTGATGGGAATGCAAGTACACATGCTGCGGGCGCTAGCGTTATCTATAGACGTATTATGAATAGTAAATGTCAAAATGGGACGTTGAGGAATGGGCGTGCTTAGTACCACATGTTTTTGTTTTTAGATGTTTCTGTTGCAGACGCCACAACGTGCCGCGCGTAAAACTGGTCTTGCAATACGCTCGTTAAATCTTCGGTAATTTTTGAGAAAAAAAAAAAAAAAGAAAGTCTATTACAAGAGTGCTGGCCTTGATGCTTTCTGAATTTATTTTGTTTGGTTAAATGTATCAAGACAGAATCACGTAGAAAATGTTAGTTAAGACGCCTGACGTAACCAAATTGCGACGATACTTAATTTTGTTATCGAAATCGCAACTGTAAGGCTTTCTATTTTTGCTAACAATGCTTCTTTTACGGAGGCAAGAAGGAGAGACAGGCATTTATTACTAGTTTTGTACAAACTGTTTCAAAACCAAACGGGAGTTTTATTTTCAAATGACGTATTTTTAAATGTATGTGATCCTAGCTGATAGAACTACTTGCTCCTTGCAGTGATATTGCACGGAGACACTATAACCGTGTCTGTCAAATCTCTTAAGAGCAATTCGATAAATCTATGATTGTATACTCAACTAAAAAAACTACCAAGATTAAATTACTGAAAGTTTTTCACGTGCAACATTTATTATCTGCTAGATAAAGCAAAAAAAAAAAAGAGAAAAAAAGCTTTCGCTTACGAAGCGCCTCGCAGGTACTTCAGCTTGGCGTCACAGGTCAGGCTGATGCACGGGTTAGCCAGGTTCAGGTGACCACCGTCGGGGATCACGTATTTCTTCCAGATGCAGTACTCTGGAGAGACAGGACGGAAGGTTATGAAGTTTATTACAAGAGCATTCGAAACATCACTGCCACAGTTATTTGCGCCGTTTATTGATGTGAAAAAAAGAAAAAAAAAAACTGAACTGGACGAGCATGGCGGCAACACAGACAATCATTCAAGAGAAAACCGTCAATGTTTCCATCAGGACAGAGCTATTCCGCTCACACAAGAAAGGGGGAATGTCTTCAGTCGTCCTTTGGGCCAATTGTGTAGACATAACCTTAAAAATGATAGGTCTAGAGTCGGTGACAGGTTGAGAAGCCTGTAAGTGGTCCGCCTCCGCCACGCACTCGTTGCATATTAATAATAAGAAACTTTATTTTTCATTTCGATACATAAATGGGGGAAACAAGAGAAAAAAGCTGTAAGAACAGCTTGACGGAGCCCCTTGCACCCTTCTAGTGGCATATACATAAGTCAAAGCAAAGCAACAGCGAACAACACTCAGAAAACCGACATAACAAAGTAAAATACAAAAATTAAACAGGTCTCATAAATCGATTCATTCGTTTTCACCCCACATTAGTTCAGTTCGTAATTCATGAATTGCAATAGAAATAATATCAATGTTATTTTTTGTTAGGGTGTTCAATATAGTAGGATGTGTGAATTTGAGGGATTGCATTGAATAGTTGTTATGACACAGTGGCACAGTCCAATGTTCCGCCGACCGAGTTGGGTAGCAAGTCGCATGTTCTTTTAGCTTCAGAAGGTTTACTAAACTATTCCCATTTCTTTTATGTTCTAACCTGAAACTGATCGCGAGTCTTTACTTGTACATGTTGTAAATAGGAAGTATACTATTTTTATGAACAGTCTCCGGGTGCTAGAGTCGTAAGAAGCATTCTCAATGAGACGTACAGAGCGCGACACTGTTAGCGCGAACAAGCGATCGCCGGTTTTTCCCGTTTTTCTCTTTAAAACCAAGGGATGTCATCCAAGGTATTATTGCTACGGAAAGAGCTCATCTACTTCTATGATGTAAGCAATAAAAGTTCGTGCTCGCTAATACTATTTAGAAGTAAAATGCGAAAATGCGCCGATGTCGTGTTCGCGCTAACTGTGTCGCGATGTGTACATATATGTTTTTGCAGTAGGAGTACTTTTTGGAGATTTGTACGGGTGGTTGTGCCCCAAACTAGATAACAATAATTCAGGTGAGAAAGATATAAAGTCTGGAATAAAAGAAACCTAACATTTCTCGGTAGAATAAAACGGTTACGAGAGACTAGTCCATTGACCTTTGACAATCTAGTACGTAAATCATTTACATAATTATCCCAAGATAAGTACTGATTGAAAATTACACCTAAACTCTTAAAATGATCTACAATATCTATATAATTTGCATTTAGGACACGGGCCTTAGTTGTGGAAACATTTTTGTTTTTAGGCCGAAATAGGATTGCCTTCGTTTTACTCGCATTGATGTTTAGCGCGTTTTCTGAAAACAATTTTTGCAAAGCTGTTAGGGTCACGTTTGCGCAGCTGATAAGATCGTCGCCAGTCTCGCCAGAAAAAGGAGCCTCGTGTCATCCGCGAATATTACGAATTTAGTCAGTGGATTTATGTCTGCAATATCATTAATGTATATATTAAACAGTAACGGCCCTAAGATGCTTCTTTGTGGTACACCGGATATAATTGTCTTTGTTGAAAACGCGAAACCATTAAGATAAACAAACTGTTTACGGTGACCTAAACACGAGCTTTGGCTCAAGTGCGAAAGAAGTGTTACCAAAGGCAGAAAGCTCACGTTTAACCTGTCACTGGCTATAGAGATTAAAAACAAATCTCCATATATCATTCATTCTTAGAAAAAAACAAAAAAACTATCTGTCCTTGTACCTTCTGTGATCGTTTTATTTTTTTTTTTGTCACCCTTCGAAGCTTAAGGTGTTGAAGCATGACGTAGCCTCAACTGATTGTTTCAAGTTCCTAGATCCGTCCTCTTTGACGTTCAGATACCATATAAGCCAAGTGAACGAACAGAAACAACGCAGTATGTTCCCGTCATGAGAATTATCCGTTACGTGAGGAGTCGTTTGAATTCTCCAACGCCAGATTTCCAGCCGGTGCAGTTGTACACAGTAAGACAACCTATCATCCGTGCTACATCCCACGAGTTGCGTGCAAAGATAACAATGGTACGTGCTAGAAAACTGCCCTACAGGACGCTTCTATACACTTTATTACTGTTTACAAACATGAACCGCTGCTTGCGTCCCAAGCGAATTCCGGACGCTCTGTCTTTGTAAGCTTGTCGAGCTTGCTTATGTCACCAGTGCTAGAAAGCGTAAATACTACACGGACATCAAAGTTGGAGATTTAGCGAGGGCCTTCGGTTGTACTATTTAACATCTGGGAAGAGATAAGTTTATTGACAAGAGTATTCAAAAAGTTTGAACCGATCTCGCGCTTCTGGTCCTTTTTGCGTTCACCTTGGGAATTGGTGGTTAAATGTTTAGTCGACTTTTCAAGCAGCGGTGTTAAAGTGGGCTTTTTTTACTCTTGGAGTTTGCTGGGATGTAAAAGACTGGAGCGCCGTCTTGTGGCGTTTGCAAAGAAAAAGGTCTATACGGTTCGGCTGAGCCGCACGTTCTAACGCCTGCCACACGGCTCAGACGCACGCAACAAGTGAGATAGTGTATAGGTAAGCAACTCTTGGCGACCAGGGATCTCCTGCTCAAGGTTACATTTCTGAACTGTCGCGACGCGCATGCAGAGACCCGACAAAGACCTCGACCATCGTATAACCCGTCGTCGTATATCTGTCGCAGGTCGTCGGTAGAACCTCGGCAGCATCGGCTCGTTACCCGAAGGCCACCAGATTCATTCCAGCCACGCACGGTTGCGCTAAGCCGCCAAGTCTTATGCAGATGACGGCGAAAACTGGTAAGGCTTCGCGACGTGGTTTCTCGTCTCAATGTCCCGCGATGTATCGTGACTGGCGTCGGTTTTTTGTTGCGACAGTGGAACCAGCGAGGAGTTTTACGCGGCACGCATACACGAACGAGCTTTGGTTGCACAAAAGAAAGTGTCCCTCTCCGCAGGCGAAGGTAAACGGAAAGAATTTCCGTAGCTCGACCGACCTTTAGAAAAATATTTAAACAAGAAAGAGAAAGGAGTGAGTGGCCTCCGGTTTCTTGTTTACGCCAGAGCGAAGTGTTTTTAAAACATCGAAGACATTTTTGTGGGCCAGACTTTGTCAAGCTGGTAGGCGCTGGCGTATGTCGCGAGCATCTACCTGGGACTGCTTGGGAAATGGCTCGATAGGTGCTTTAGCTGCACGCGATCGTGTCGCAGTAGCGTGAGAAGATCACTTTATTACAGGTTTTATTTATTGACTTTTAAAGTAATTTCGAACAGCCTGTGGGCATACAGGAGGGTACATCTCAGAAGGAGTGTCACACAAAACCATACAAAGAAAATAAAAAAATAACCCAAATATAACCAGATCTACGTAGATCGGACACATATTAAAACTGTGGACACATATTAAAGCTGTCTTAGAAGATGTAAACAAAATCTACTATGTGAGTACCTAATTAGAAAACAAAAATCAGTTCCAGAATAAATAAAAATCTATCACTCAAAAAGCGAGAAGACTTGACGCCGAATCAAATGTTCGCGATAAATATAGCAGCCAAAGGTGTATTGGGTACCTTGAACATACTAGAATGCTACATTTTTGGCATCCAACAAAGACGTCTTTTGTCTTAAATGCAGTCTACACCTGATTTGTGCAAACCTACAACTTCTAGCAGAAAAACGAAAATCTACAAATCAGGTTCAAGTGTGCAACACAATTTAATTACTTCGGTAATGCAAACTACAGATGAATCTTGTTTTACGTTGCTGTATCGCAGTCTATTTACTCGTCTTTACAAGCCGAATGGCCCGTTTAAACGGTCATATAATGCTATTGTAATATTTGGCTCAGTATTTCTGGGCGTACAACACGATCCGTATCCGTGGTCTCGAAGGTGGGACGGTATATTACCTCGGACCTTGTAGGAGCTCGCTTGAGTAGAGGTATCTGCCCGATCTCTCGACAGGCCGACAAAAGCACCAAGGTAGTTCGTCAAATATAGAATTCAAGGATAACATGTCGCTCGTATCGAACTGCGACGCATTAGGCTGTTTATGTCAGCCACATGGCCGTGCACAGCGGCCAAATCTTCGCTTCCAAGAAAGCTCCGCAGGAAAAACAGATTGCACCCATCGGCGCTACGGGGCCAAGAATCTTTACCTAGCAAGGCGGGACTCTCTTAGCTTCGGTTGACATCGTTCGATGATATGAATGCTGAAAAGTCAGCAATATTTGTTTTACGCCAAACGATATAACAAGACCTAAAGAAAGTCTTGCGTAGGTCGTGGCTGTTCGTTTGTCGTCAGTTGGAGCTAGTGAAAAATTAGAAATACTGTCAATTAAAAGTTGTCATAGATACGAGCAGAGTAGACCACACTCTTAATCTTCACAGACAAAACTTATTAACAGCAGCGTCCTGAAATTCACTTGCCATTAAAGTACACATTCATTCTTGTTTCTTTTTTCCTGAAGCTTTTCTTTATGTTGTTTTTGTCAAACATCTTAAAAATATTTATATCTATATACTGTAGCGAACTGGCATTAGACGCCGGTTGACCTCATTGTTTCAGATAAATGTCTAATACGTCTATAATCACGGAGCGTAGGGAAGGTAGGTGGTGGCGAGTCCCGAGCAAATTATTATTGAGTCTTAGCCAATCAGACTGCGACATTAACCGATAGGAACGTCAAAGAACCAATCACAATCCAAGAAACGCGAACATAAACACGCCCTGCGTTTCCTAAGCTATCGGCGATCATAGATAAGATTAACGATAAAGCTGCCTTTTTTATATAGAAAAATGACACGCAAGAAGTGATTGTGGTATTCACGGTGGGCACGGGTTAGTAGATCGATGATCTGAATCATATGGTAAACAATGAAAGAAGAAGCAATCAAACGCTCAGAAGTGATAAGGTAACTCATCATCGTGTCGACCCGCCTTCAAAAGACTTGCCGATTGCATGGTAGCCTCTTCTTTCTCACGATTTTTCTTTTGTGTGAATGGCTTATACAGAGCTAAGCAACACGTTGAGGGTCAAGAAAACGTTAGTCCATTGTTCCTCGTCGAAGTGACCTCAAGTTAGGTGGAAGCTGGCCTCTCCTGCTGGATGATTTCAAGAAAGCCGTGAAGCGAACATTGTCCCTGAAGACAAGGCCGAGCTGAGTAACGATGGACTCAAGTGGGTCGCAAACAACCACGACTCGGTCTGCTCGTGGCTGCGTGCATTGATGATTTGGACCGAGCGCTTTAGGGACCGAGGCCTTCGCGCCTGTCCTTGACGAATGTTGACATCGACGATCTCTTATGTCGGGTACCTGATTTTGACAGCTGCCTTCTTTTATTTTCTTTAAAGTTTTTCGCCGGTTTGCGAAGGACGCAGGTAACTGCCTTGACGTATTTGTTTTTGGTCTATGATTTTTTTTTTTGGATGTCTTGCCTATCAATCCAGGTAGAACCTCATGGTTTGCCTGACGAATCATCTGGTCAGTTGGGTTAGGCCTGTCATAGGCACGCTTGTACGATGCGCTGTAACGACATTTTCTGACTATGCTGTCTGGCAAAGCTTAGGGAGAGTCGACAAAACTTCGTTTACTCGTGAGCTTATACCAATAGCACGTCTTCCGCTTGGAAATGCTATCTTGCCGTTGATATAAGCGGCTGAGCCCTTGCTCCCTCTTAAAGTGCAGTTTAGATATTTTGATCACAAGATTGACTAATTTCTTGATTCAGCTGCTTAGGTAATTACTGTTGAAGATTCACTGGCCGATATCTGGAAGAGCATATTGCGATCACCACTTTTCGAGCAATGGAAGGACGGAGGCGTCGAAGGCATATTTGTGCAGTGTACGCTGCCCTACGTAATCCCACTGTCTACACGTGGTCAATCGCCGTTTGTGTAACTTTTGCTATTGGTTTATTACTTAGCCGACCTGGTAGTCTTGGCTGTAATTTGATTAGTTTTTAATCTTTGACATAATCAAATCACTTCCAACCCTCTCCCAAAGTTGCGCCCTTAAATTTAGGAGTTCAAATAGAGTCGTCGGGATACCGACTTGGCCATAGTGACTTAAATTGTATTGTGGGGCATCGTTCATGGTTTTCATGGTGCAGATGACAGATTTGCCTTTGCACACTTGAACATACATTTAGTGCATAGTTACTACAATAATATCACTGGTTGAGAAACGTACTTGGATCAAGATACAAGCTCATGCTACTTGAATATAGGGCCAAAATACAAATACTCAACAACACTTGAATTACTATATTTATAAAAACGTAACTTAAAAAAAAGTTAGTTTTTTTTTATTGAACGGAGTTAATCCTAAATAAGGGTAGTGCTCTCCACAGTGTACTTTTAATTATTGTATCATATGTTGAGCGGCACCAGTTTTGTTCCGAACCAAAAATATAAGAATATAGGATGCACATTTTTGTCTTCCACGCACATTTTTCCTCAGCTATAGGAAGGCAGAAAAACAAAACCCCGGGCCCTGTTATGTCCCGATTTAAATGTTTCATGGTTGCGTATATTTGATTAAAGTAAACAAATGAACAAGACAGACATCAGGAAAAAGTAGGGCATAAAAGACGAGACACGGAAGAAGCAAAACACAGGACGAGCGCTAACTTGCAAGTCAAAGGTTTATGGAAAAACTCTACCGAGCAAACTTAGCTCGCGTACACACACGTGACACATCGTCACGGCTATCTTGGTGAATAAAAACGACACAGCCTCCATACGAAAAAACGACGAGGTTATCTTAATGATTAAAGGCGACGATGGAAACAATTTTGTCATGATCCACGCATATGTGCACTACACGATAAACAGCGTGAGTGCATGCATGGTGATAACACCAAACCTCAGTAAGAGCATAGCCTGTGCTCTACGCAACCAAAAAACAACAAAATGTCCGAACTCTACCGATCAAATCCTATTCTTTTTCAATTAAATGAACAGATGCCACTCTGATACACGAGCCTTGGTCACAGTTGTGTATCAGAGCCGCCTCTAGCATTTCCCTTTCCAACCTTTCTTTTCTACGCCCTGCCATTTTATTCACCGTTCTATCTTTCCTATATGCGCCTTACCACAACTCAAAGGGATCTTACAAACTACTTCAGTGGGACAGGGCGCAAACTGGTTACCATGACCCTTACCACAAAGCGGCAACCTAACCTTTAATCCGCTGATCATTGCGCACATATTAGACAACTTGCAAGGGGCCGTACCCTGTGCCACTGAAGTAGTTTATAGGATCCCTTTGAAATGGGTGTATATAGGGCAAATCGGATGCTATCTTAATGACAGATTGAGAGTATACGCTGCCTCACTTGCCAATGGCTTTGGTTCACATCTGGCAATGCACTGCAAAGCTTGTGGATGTTCACCTAGCATATTGAGGTATTTAGCACACAAGGTAGAAAGAAGAAGGACAGGACAGAAAAGAGCGCTACTCACAACTACGTTTACTGACAAGAAAGGAAGAGAAAAAAAAATTAATCCGCCGCTGACTTGTGCATCTACCACCAGCCCCGTGAATGATAGCGGCTCGTTCATCCGGGCTCGTGTGGGCCCTTCATTGTTTGTTCAAGGAATTCCCTTTCCTTGTTTGACAGCGTTACGGATTCAACGCTAATGCAGTTCCTGTCCTCACGGAGGATGTAGAAGGCCTCCAATACCTTCCGGATCAATTTGTCTTTGTTCTTCCCCAAGATGTTGGTCTCGCCGAATAATGGTCTGCACGTGCACTTCCTGCAATGAAGAGGAAGATTTCCGGCCACTGTAGCCTTCAAGGAGTAATCATGCTCCCGGAGTCGGTCATTGATGCATCTGCCCCTTTGGCCTATGTAGCTCGTGCCACACGAAATAGGTATCTTATATACGACACTCGAAGCGCATGTAAGGAATTTGTTTGAATGCTTCTTGGTGCACTTGTGTTTTGTGGCACCCTCAGCATGCGCATTCACTCTAGGGCAAATTTGAATCATTTTTAGGGGCGAAGCTCCTTAGGGTCTAGCCTTGTCCGTCCGTCCGTCCGTCCGGCGTCCGTGCTCACAAAAAAAAGAAAAAATGCTTGCGCAGTCGGCAGGATTCGAACCTATGCGGGGAGACCCCAATGGATTTCTAGTCCATCGTCTTAACCACTCGGCCACGACTGCGGGACGAGTAGGGGGCTCTGAGATGGGGTAGTAACTCAAGAGCTGAGGATGGTATGGATGAAACGTTGCATGTAGCCGCTCAACGTCTATACAGGAGAGGGCGCTGCGGTCAAATGCGTATATAATCGCGTTAAACTTTGCATGCATGGCTCTGCATTTCACCGACCATAAAGCAGTAATAATGAAGTCGAAACGCAGCCCGCAACTCAGCACTACCAATAAGCAATAAAAAAAAATCAGCACCATCCGCACTACCTATGACCAATAAAATCAGTATCATCAGCACCACCAGAGCTTCGCCCCAATCAACATCATTCACCACGTGGAGATGTTTTGTGGTGCTGAAAAGACTACTCTGACCCCATAGCGGCTTGCGACGTTTTTGTTTTTTTTTAATTATGGGACATCCTGTGCAGGTACGGTATTACTACTGGCCTTGTTTTCTCGACACTGGTCATGTTGGACTGGAAGCCTTTTGCCTTCTTCAGCAGAGCGTTTGCAACATCAGCCAGTATAAGCACGAGTCCACGGCGGACTATTTTCTTTTTTCTTTCTCTTCCTTTCTTGTCAGTAAACGTAGTTGTGAGTAGCGCTCTTTTCAGTCCTGTCCTTCTTCTCTCTGCCTTGTGCGCTAAATACCTTAATATGTTAGACTACCAACTAGCCCAAATGTCAACTTTACTGCATTTTCACCTAGATTGAACGGTGTGCAAGTGGCGGGGCGTAGAAAAGGAAGGTTGGAAAGGCAAGCGATAGAGGCGGCTCTGATACACGACTGTGACCAAGACTCGTGCATTAGCGTCGCATTAGTTCATTCAATTTGAAAAGAGTACGATGTTATTCGTAGAGGTTAGGCATTTTTGCGGTTTTGGGTTGCTTAGAGTACAGGCTGTTTCCTTATTGCGGTTTGGTTTTAATGCACTTCATGCGCCCTTTCGGTCTTTTGTATGGACGTTGTGTCGTCTTAATTCATGAAAATAGGTGTGACGTTGTGCCACGTGTGCGTGTGCGCGAGATATGCTACCTCAAGTGAAATTTTTCAATAAACCTTTTAACTGCAAGTTCGCGCTCGTCCTGCGTTTTTCTTCTCCTGTGTCCCGTCTTTTATTCGCTACTCTTTTACTATGTCTGTCAGCAACAAAGTAGCCAGTCAATCCACGATTCTAAATTAAAAATTAAAGTGGTTTCCCTAGGAACAAAGGATACCTCAAAAGGTGACTTCCCTATTGAAAATTCTCATTTGTATGAGAAATTTCTTGTGTCCAATAAACACATATGAATCATACAAGATATATAAGAACCTATAAGAACCATATAAGAACAATACAAGAACTTTATAAGAACTATATAAGATATATAAGAACATACAACCACCATATGAGAAACTTGTGAAAAGTTTCTTATAAGTTTCTTATATGGTTCTTATATATCTTATATAGTTCTTATATAGTTCTCATATGGTTCTTATATAGGTCTTATGTGTTCTTATATATCTCGTATGATCCATATGTGTTTATTGGACACAAGAAATTTCTCATACAAATGACTTTTTTCACTAGGGTTGGCAATAATAATAATGAAAACGCGTTAGACGTAATATAAATTAATACAGACACACCTAAGCACCCGCACCGATACGTAAGCCTCCGAACAGTGAAGCCTTTCTTTCAGTCACACCTAAGCACCCACAGTAACTTCCATCCACATTGCTGCGACCGTCTGCCCATCTAACTTCATGGAAAATGCAATCATTAACATTTTTCCCTGAACATTTATAGTTCGCTTCTTTTCGTAACCTCACCCTTATGTAAAACCTCTGAATCGGCTCTTTAAGGTACTAAACTGAAGTGAAGCAATTCCCCACGCCTGTGTTGCCGAATTGTAAAAAATATTGATCATAAGCAAATCTCTTAACGGACGAAGAGTATCCAAATGTGAACGCACGTGAAACAAGGTACACATCTCAAGAATATTTTTTATATGTTACGTCCGTTCAGAATAAATTTTTCTCTGCCCCTTGAGCAAGGTTTTCCCTACAAGATTAGAAAATTTCCCACGATTCGGCGACACAGCTCCACATAACTAAAGCAAAAAAAAAAGCAGCGTAGAAACGCGCGCGAAAGTCACTCACTGTTCTTAACGTCCACGCTCTGCACGAAGACGGCGGCCGACGTTAGCGCAGCCCCGATGCACAACAACACGAGCACGGCTCCGACTAGCTCCTTGGAGTTCATGGCGAAGTGAGGTACAGGACGCAGGCAACCGCTCAGACGAGACTACTCCGAGGCGATGTCCCTTTCTTTAAAACCCTTTTTGAGAACGGGCGCCGACGTTCGAAACGTTTATAAGCCACGCCACCCTCCGACGTGACACCTAAACGCAAGAGACTCTGTGGGTCGCGACGACCAAACCGGATTGTCGGCGGTACAGCGTGTCTTGGGGATTCCCCTTCCCTCTATGTTATATGTTCTTGCCTTTTTGGTTTTGCTTATGTTTTTCTCTTGTCGGAGCAAGAAGGGAAGGGGAATATCGGGCGAGGGCGTAGGAGTGTTTGCATTCCTTTCAAGGCGATCACACGCACGCACCGATCAGAGACAGCCATGGCGTCTGACCGTGACGTCGTGTGACGTCATCGGTTCCCGCGGCGCTTTCTGGCGCCTGCCCACGTGTGGCTGGCGTCTGGTCGGACTGGTAGAGTTTTTGGCTCGAGCGCAGGAAGTAAACGATTGGACGCTGGACAGCGCACGTTGGGTGAGCGGCGCGTTGGCGCAACACCA
This sequence comes from Ixodes persulcatus, assembly GCA_013358835.2. Lineage (NCBI taxonomy): Eukaryota > Metazoa > Arthropoda > Arachnida > Ixodida > Ixodidae > Ixodes > Ixodes persulcatus. Next base: position 25,230 of record JABSTQ010005226.1, read on the forward strand.
CCTAGAAGACCTGGGGTCAAGAGATGCAGTTGTAAGGTGGAAGTCAGATGTCGCCTAGTAAGAAAGCCGGGGTTTGGTATCTTCTTGTGTCTGATAGTGACAGTATGAATTTACGCGTGGGTCGTCGAGGCTCCCATGCATCCTTGGGATTCCACATTGGTCTCGAAGCAAAGTCACTTGTCAAAGTTAATGCCTCTGCTAAGGACCTGCGCCGTTTTTGAAGACCTACACCACACACTTAACTTCCGATATAATTTTTAAGTATCGAAATAGTCACAAAAAGGATTTTCACAAAACATTATTGCTATTTTTAAGCATGTTGAGTCAGGGGTGCTTTCGAAGATATCCTCTATTCAGAGATCGACGCATCGTAATTGAAAGGAGTTTCGGAATCGCTTCCACCTCAATATATGTTTCGTCACGTAAATATTGCGGCAAAAAATAGTTTGCGGGAAGAATATATTTTGTCATATAGGTGTCCTGTCCAGGTACTTAAAATGTTATTGGGAGTTAAGTGCTAATTTGAGGACCGATGTGCCAAATCTTCGACCGGGCCGGCCTCTGCTTAGGGTACGTGAGACGGCGTTGCAGATTTCGCGTTGAAGCACGGCGGGATAACTCCAGAGACTGACGGAAGAGACTATTTCTCTTATGCTTCATTCACACTGGCGTTCGAATCGCAACCGCAAAACGGATCCGCTCGCTTTTATAATCAAATGCGCTTGAAACTACACTGAATCTTTGAGCAACCAGGTAAGCAACCGCTTCGCGATTTCAGTTTAACCGCCAGTATTAAAGAGGCAGTAGAGCGTTGAACTAGTTCTGAAATCTGCCAATGTACAGCGTATGTGACCAAGCTCCATTAGCGGAACTGGCAGGAAATTGCTTACCTTTCTGTCTGGTCGCCAGACGGAATCCCTTCTTTCAGAGATGCGAAATTGAGCGAATGGAGTAGCTCTTATACGTTCAGTAAAAAAAAAAAAAAATAATTGTCAAACTCAAATGAGACGAACATCATTGATTTGTTCTAGCATCGCTGTTTTTTTATTGTCTTTTTTTGTTCTTTTTAGTCCCAGACATTTTGATGGCACTGTGGTGTCATAAACCCTCTAGGTAATCCAGAATCCATCGAATAATCTATGCTGTAGAGTGACAAAAGTTTGAGCACAGTGGTGCTTAAAATCAACCTTGCCATGTACCTGAAGCTTTACTTGAACTCGCAGGAAACGGTTTTCTGTCTTCTAGCGTCGTTAAAGCAGACCGGAAATGCGCAAAATGATGTCGCCTGAGTTTCCTGACGCCGGATCTAGATAGCTCAGGAAGGCGCATTTTCGAATCGTGTAATTCGCTAGTTGCGTCCGCTCTGCCCTACACGCCAAGAAACTCCCAAAAAAAATCAGAGCAATGGAGTGCCGACACTCTCAGCGTATAGCTTATTTATAGTGGACACTCGCTACTTGTTTAGGAGCTGGGAAGGCGCACCTTAACGATGCCGTATTTGTCGATGAACGTGCCGTATAGTTGCGGGACGCGTGAGTGGGTCGCTTCCGAGCACATGTTGACAGGAAACGACGTAATATCGTGTTGGGAGAGACTTTTTGCAATCTTTCAGGTCTCCGTGACTTAATGTATTACCCGGACACGGCGTTCCCGTGCATTAAAACCGCTTTCAAGTGGTTTTTCTTCGTGCACCGAATGAGACGATGCGCACATCCTTTAGCGTATATAGCGACAACATAAAGATGTCGCAGGTATCGAGCGACGCATAATCATTTAAGCCTTAGCTTGGGTCAATTGAAGAAAAAATATTCTTCAGAAACTGCGAAATAACGCCTCTTATTTAGTGAAAGCTATAGATCACACATGTGCAAGTATTGATCCTTCCTCTTAGTTAGAAAGAAATATGGTGTATATAAACAAAAAGTAAGAGCGCAAGCAAGCGGCTTCTTCGCTTATTTCTGTCTGGAAAGAGAGCTACTGTACTCTACTTTTAGCTCGTGTGCTTTTTTTTGTGTTAAGATATCGTTGAAGCAGTCACTCGTCGAATAACTTTCAACTGTGTTCGAGACTTCCTGTTTGGGCTGTCCTTCTCTAGCTTCAGTTTCGAAGCTCTCCGTAATTATGGCACATCTTCGAAAAATCTGCAGTGCGCCTGTTTGTGCAAAACGACTTTTCAAATTAAAAGCAATCCAGCTTCAAGGACAACTCAAAGGACGTCTGAGCCAACTTCGGGGTCACACTGCTGATACACCCTAGAGAAGACTGTCTACAGACATAAAAACAACCATGCTTCGTATATGCCTGAGGGGTGTGCGCTAATAATTTTGTCATCTCTTATGCAGCGAATACCATCGATTTTGGATCATGTCTGAACAGTGTGACTCGGACTTCACAAAAATCGTTGAATCTTCTCGCGAGCTTGACTCTGCGGGTGTCCCACGGCGAGCGCTCGGTCACCAATGTTTCAAAGAAGTTCCCTCCGAAGGCCGTTGAATTTCCCTACCCGCAAAAGAGAGGTATTAATTTTTGGGTAACGACTCAATTTTACCCGATTGTCAAAAGCAGTTCTGAAAGACGAGGAAGGAGACTGAAGAGCCCCGATTGTTGGCCGAGTTTTTGTTGTGCTGAATTTGAGAAAACACGGTAACGGTCGAGGTCAAATGGAGACAAACGAACGGGCGTATATCTACACGATTGAATGATAGTTGATTTATGTAAAAAGGTGGTTATAGGAATGATTTTTTTTATCCAGGGCGACAATCGCGAGTTAAAGTCCCACTGCGATTCGCGGGCGTCCTTCAGCGAACGAAAATGACGCAAACATGTTTTTTTCAGGCGGTCAAATAGGACTGTTGAAAGACCGTCACACAAGTTTCTGAGGTCACAAAATGGCTGCGGGAATTCGTGCCAGCAAATTTTAACGGAATCTCAAATGAAGCGTATATGTCCGCTAAGATTTCTACCTCGTATCTGTGAGGGTGCGCCGTAGAAACGGCGTGCTCCTGGTTCCTCATCCTCCCTCGCCTAATCTCTATACTTGGGACTTTTTTTCTTGTTCTCACAGGTAAAAAAACAAAACAAAAAATATTACGAAAGGGGAGAAGTTCGCTAATGTATACGAAGTGCACTATAAATGGCTGAAGCCCACGAACAGTATTTCCGTCGAACAGATCTAGCAGTGTTTTCAGCAGTGGAACAACGTTTGGACGAGCGTACCCAATCACGTGTACAGGGATTCGAACGAAACTCTAGCCGCTGAGTGCAGAGCCGTATATTAGGAGAGTTTGGACAATAGGCGGAGCAAAGGCCGCCGCCAGCGCCGAATATTCCCCCCACGATTAGAGCGTAAACTAAATTTGTGACACAGCGTCGACCAATCAGGAGACCTCTACTCCATCTCACAAATGTCTGCAGTGAAGACAAAGGCACAGGCGCGTGAGCCTAGTTCAGCGAAACGCTTTTGTTTGTACGAGACCTCGTGCATAGGAGGCACTTTCCAAAGCCACGCGCTCGTGCCCATGCCTTTGTCTGCACTGCTAGAACAGCGTCCTGAGACTGGCTGAAAGAAAGCAGTGCAAAGGGTGGGGTGCGCGAGCGTCTTGAGACGCGGAGTTCCGCTCGGCACGGCTCAAAAGTTATACTTCGTTTCACTTTATCTGCGAGCGAAGCCAAAGCTAGAAGCGCGAGACCAGCGCTTTTTGCATTTCTCCCCAGCTCGCGCGCTCGAGCAAAGCCTGAACGCACGGAGCTTCCGTGCTCGCGCTTCCAGTTTTGCCTTTGCTCGCACATAAGGTGAAACGAAGTATAGTCGTGTCACAAATTTAGAGCACACGACCTCCGCTAGGGGCTGTTTCGCGGCCTGTGGTTGGCCCCGAGATGCTTGCCTATTCAAACCAATGTATGGCCAAACTCTCTCAATAAACGGCTCTGGCTGAGTGGAGGTAAACGGCAGGTAGATATTTCAGCTGTACCACTTCCAGCGCGAGTGTACTATCATCGACAGTGCTTTGGCGTCTCGTGAGCTTCGAGACTGCACGCGCAGCCAAAGCATGACGGTCGTCAACGAGCGCGTGCTGTGTATCCGAAAGAGACGTCCTGCCCTTCTCCTACTCTCAGTGACAAAGTGAGACGGAATTCGAATATTGAGTACATTTATGATTCAAAGAATGTTTTAAGGTTACTTTAGGGTACACTGTTCATGCACCGTATTTTCCGGTCCGCACCTGGTGTCTGCAGGGGCAAATTCGGGGTCAAAAGGTTTTTCTTAAACACCCGGTGCAGCGTCTGCACTTAGTGCGTATTATGAACGTAAAACGTATCACACATAACACACCTAGACAAATGCCTTCTTTTTTAGCTCACAGAGAAGCTTGTATCATACATAAACCAACCTTAAGTTATTCGTAAATATTTTCACGCCTTATCATAGTGAATGGTCTAGAAAAGATCAAATCATGTATAGCTTGCATCTGTAGATTGTCCACACCGGATAAATTTTAAACTTTTAAACATGTATAGACCGCGGACTATTGTTCGGAAGGTACAGTAGTTACGTGATTATCCGGTACCAACCTTGGTGCACTTGCGCAGGCTCGTGGTACACGGCCGCTTGAGCTGTCCACCCAAGGAAGGTACAAAAAAAGAAAACCGTCTGTGTAGGTTCCATCAGCACGGATGTTCCTCGACCCAGAACGAAACCCCACCCTGAACCCTAAAGGCAATCGTTTTTAAAGGCTCTCCAACGCGGGAAACCTCCAACTGGAGAGGATTCGTCACTCAGAAGTCAAGAAAGACGCATGGTTTGAAGCCAGCTTTGTTCTTTTTGCTGGTTATCATTATTACTGCTGCCAAAAATATCGTTACGACTCAATAATTTCTGACTAGACGGTTTTTCTCAGTATCCGTGTCTTGCTCTACCCAATTCTCGCTCGTGCTGTTGCGGCACGTATGAGATTCCGTTGACCCTTAAGCTGACAGTGCGGTGGGAGCTACGCGCATGCCGGACCAGTGAACCGCCTCCATTTCATCACCTGATCTCGCTCTCCCGTGCGCGGGTATACGGGCGGGAGCGTGGTCACGTGGCGAAAGACGGGCGTACAACTGGTCCAACGAGGACTAGCTTCCAGCACACTGTCAGCCTAGTGGCGAACAAATTATAGTTGTCTGGTTGAGTTACCTCGATGCTAAACGAGCTGCGTGATGATTTGCATGGTAACGATTCTCCAGAACACGAGTTTTTCAGGCTCTGCAGCTGGCTGCAGCTGTGACTTCTGTTTTGAGTTTTCGTGGTTGGCCTTCCGGTCGCTTTTAGTTTCCCGCGGATGTTGATATGCCTGTGATGTGCGAGATAGGGGGTAGCTTCGGTTATAAGCAGCAACTTTGAAACTGTCTGCAATAGCTTCCGCGAACGAGGCTCTCTCTGATATATAGCGCGATCGTGATACGGCGAGGGATAAATTGGCACGGCGCTCAACGATACTGCGAGTTCCGGATGTCAAAGAATACGCTTGAGAAGTATTTATATTTGGGAGGGAGGGATGGTTGCTCACTGTTGTGAATAAGAGTGGCGTTCGATGGTTCCAGAACGATGCGCAGATGAAAAATCAATTTCCGAGTCAATATTTGCTTTATGACTCTTCAATCGCAGACTTTGCGCCAATGTTCGCCGGTGAGAGCAGACTTTTATTTAACGACTGCGAATGCGGAGTCAAGTCATATTTTCCATAAACCCTCTCCCCTCTTACACACACACACACCCACACACCCACACACACACACACACACACACACACACACACACACACACACACACACACACACACACACACACACACACACACACACACACACACACACACACACACACACGCACGCACGCACGCACACACGCACACACACGCGCACACACGCACACACGCACGCACACGCACATACACACACACACACACACACACACACACACACACGCACACACACACACACACACACACACACACACACACACACACACCAATTATGATCAGTGAACTATGTTGCCTACTTGTATGGTCCCACCCATATATTTCAATTCTTGTCTCCAAACAACGCCTCGCTTTCCAGCACCAATGGCCTTCGTCAAAGATATGTTGCTAATAACTGCACTAAGTTATTTTATTGTTAAAGTGTGACGACTGACCTTTGTCTTTTTGACGACCTAGACCTCCAGTCGTCGGCTGCTTGCGCAGGGTATGGCGTTCGAAGGCCGAAGGCCTAACGCCAGACCTTGTGCGAAGAGAGCAGACAACGCTCCTCTTCGCTCCGCTTGGAGGGAGTTGGTAAGTAGAGACAAATGTAGCTATCCTTTTCTTCTAAACCCCTATCCTTCCAATCAGAGCTCCGCGCTCTGACGTCAGCGCACGCTCTCATGTCTTGCTCTCTTCCAGTTTCTCTCCGCATACCGGATGCACCCTAGCCAAGAATATGGATGAAGTCAACCCGAGACACATGTCTCTCACACTCGGCAAAACCAGCGTCGGTCGCCAACACCTATCCCCCCACACCGACGCAATACGTTTTGACTTTTAAAGGTCGCGCTCGGCACGTCGAACCTACATGATCTATATCTCCTATGACGTCATAGTGAGCGAGAGGGTTGGGTATACGCCGATGGCATCCGCAATTGTGCCTATGGTTGAGGTAATACGCGACTCCGGAAGACAGATGACAGGTATACAAGCATCTGGCTGGGTTCCAGTTGGCTCGCGCAAGCTGTGTGGCGTAAGACTTAAAGGTGTGACCCCTGGTCATCCTTCGCTCGCGTGGTAGCTTCCCGTAATTTGACGCGGATGCCTCGTCTCTGGTTTCACGCGACTTCTTCGAGGGGTCGTGGGATCAGGCAGCTGTCCACGTACACGATTCTTCCACCTGGAGCCCGGTATAGGGGAAAGTGCATCTTAAAGGTACTTGAAGTACGAAGTTAATAAGAGATTATGTACTTCAACTAAAGCAGTAAGTACACCGAGCGCAGTGACTTGAAATAAAGTACAGGGAGTTACCGAGGTAAAAGAACCTTGCATTTTGGACCGGATAAATAAACTATGCGGCGCGGAATGCTCAAACTCCGTGGGAATGTGAAGCTATAGCAGATAAGGTAAAACGCAAAAGTTGGAAGAAAAAAAAGTAAAAGACGTTGCCTGGATTAAAAGATAATTGAGAAAAACGAAATTTCTTTATGACCCGACGTTGACCTAAGCCAAATGTCGTCAAAACACGAAATTATATTGTGAACGCCCGTGGGATTTATATCAGTGAAAAACATTTGCCAGCAAGATTGTGAATAATATTTTTTGTCTTGCTGACAAGGTTGTTTCAGGGAAATAGTTGCTAGAGGCGCCCATAATGTCAATATTTGCTTTGACAAAAACTTAGGTGGACGTCGGCTCATAGAGAAGGTTCGCTTCTCTCAATTATCTTTTAATCCAGGCGAGGTCATGCCCCAAAATTACGCATTCTATCCCAAATGCTAGCGTCAGATTTTCACGGAGTTTGAGCATTCGGCGCTGCATTCTTTATTTACCCGGGCCGAAAAACACGTTTTTTTTTTTTGCTCTGGAAATCCCTGTACTGTTAATACAATGTAGTATCGTGGACCAGGGTTGGACAGAAATACTTAAAATGTATTTGGAAATACAAATACTGGGGTACATTAAAATAGTAGCTAAAATACTGATACTAAAATACATCTCTAAAATGTATCGCGATAGGTATCGAAAATACAATTTAAATAGAGGAAAAAGTCTTTGGAAATACAAATACAGAAATACATTTTAGGGAGGACAGAAATACAAATACAGAAATACTGACACTGCAATACATTTTTCACATTTGTTTGAGACGTCAACTGAGATGAAGCTTGAAGTTTGAAGTGGAAGTTTTTGATCCCGAAATTACTTTCCCGTAGGCTTGGCACTTTGCCTTGAAGGTAGTGGTTTCGAACGACAAGGAGTCTTCAATAGGCTCAAGAAAACGTTGCATCAAGGACTGACCGCGGTTCTTCCCTGACATCCTGTCTGTCTAACGAGATATGCGAAAAGACTTCGGCCTCTAAATAAATTCATGTCACGCTAAATCCCACCAAAACGTCACCACGCCCCTGTCCAATAAGGACGTCCTTGCTAACACTGATCACATGACGTCACGGTGGAATGAACTGGTATTTTTTTATCTGTAGGTGTGGCCTTGAACATGAAACTTAACACGCTGCTGTATGAAAGTACAATGCGTACTTTCGCTGTAGGTTACTTCGTTGAAGATCGTGCAGGCAGTGTCATTTGGAATTTTCGAGCATAGTGGACCACCTGAAGCATCCTGGAACACATGTCTCATCTTCTGTTACGGTTGAAAAAAAAAAAATGATACGGTTGCATCTCTCTTGTGAAGGTCCTTCCCGCCGGCCCTCCGCCTTCCGACGCATGGATTGCAGTCCTGAAGTTTCGCCTAGCATCATCCAAACAAAGCCCTCGTGGATTGCGACCTGATATTGCCGGTACGGGTGCGAGCTCCCCGAGAAACAGCGCGCTCGAGACGAGTTGCAGGTGTACGAAGTCTCTGTCAGCACAGCGACGCCATTTCTGGCCTCCTTCCTGGGTTTCGGATCACCAGAGCAGCGCGTCACGTCCACGTCGGCTGATGACGTGCCCTTGAGCCGTGCAATATTACGGGCGCAGCCGCAGACGCATTCGAAAATGTGCTGAACTTTACTGCGTGAGTCATCCTACATCCTACTCTTTCAAGTCAACCACTGCCAGGCTCGTGCTGCAACGGACTGTGACTCAGCTTTGCCGGCTGAGTGTACTGTATACGCTAAGGCAAGCGAGACATTTATAAGCGGACCATTGGATGCCAGTAAACAATTACTCAAGAAATCACTACCTAAGGACCTGCGGCAGAAGATGCTCTAACTCCACTCCTGGCACGCCACCTGATTCGAGTCCGCGACTACGCAATACTTCTCAGAAGGGAGAGGAGGACGCATAGAAAAATAGTTTTGAGAGTCGGAAGGCACCTTGGTCAGCATAGCAACAATGCCCCAGCATCTCCTTGACCCTGGTGCCCTGAGAAGTAAAAAAAAAAATGAAAAAATGCGTTCGGACATGTGTTTTTTTTTTTTTGGGGGGGGGGGGGGGGCAGTTTTTTTTTAAGAAATTTAACGAACTACATTTCATCCTGATTATATCGAGATACAAAGAAACATATCAAATGTTATACCGCGATACAGAAATACAGCTACGAAATGTATTTCTGAAATACTATCGCGATACATTGTATCGCGATACTGCCCAACCCTGTCGTGGACACTGTTAGCTGTAACACGGCAGCGGCGGCCGTCCTGTACCCCCAGCGCCACATAGCAGGCGCCGTCCGAAACAACGCGCATACGCCCTGTGGCGGACTCGCTCTTCCCGTTTGCGAGCACACCTTCGTTTTGTCGTCTGCTAGGCGCAGAGCAGGCGATGCCACAGTACTACTCGTCTGGTTCCCTCGCCATAGCGAACTGGTCTCAAACTCATTTTCAACTGGCGATTTTTATTGGGGTAGATTGGAGAGTCATTGAGGCATTAACCCTGTCTACGTTTCTATTTTTTGTGCTTTTATTAGAAAGGCGTACGGAATGCATCTTTAACATCATGCGTTCGCAAACCAGTATGAGCGCTGCAGGTGTGATACAGAAATAGTCTGTTATACTCCGTTTCACCTTAATGGTACGTTTACACTTGCGTATCCGCTAGCGAATCCGCCCAGCGTTTGCCGCTGGGGCGAAACGCTGGGCGGAAAACGCGGCGGCGAGGCGTTTAGGTCCAGGACCTATTTCTGCCGCCGAACGAGGCGATTCGCTGACCGGAAGTGACATTCTTGCGCAGCGCGACGCTGCCTACGTCATGAGCACGCGTAGTTCCGGGAGCAGCAACACCCGGGAGAGAGAGCCGAGGCGGGAACTCTCGCGCCTTCTCGTCATATTTGACGAGATGTTCCGGGAACCGCTGCCGCAGCTGGCGCCGCCGCCACTGCTCGAAGGCAATAGATGTAAACGCAACCCGCTCGCCGCCACCGCCGCCGGGAGCGGATCCGCTCCCGCGGCAGCGGACTTCTTCTCAGGTGTAAACGTACCATAAAGGGGCCCTCCGGAGCGTTCTGCGATGGTCTATTTATGGCGGTTACTCAATCTACGGGACCTAAGGATCCTAAAAATCATAAAATTACGGTCATGCGCGGCGGATTTCCTATTAAAATTGCTTTCAAAGTCCCCGGCACGCCCCCCTTTCTGAGATGACCCCGGAAAACGGGAGGGGCATCTCTTTACGCGTCAGCCAATAGCAAGCGAAGGATTCCGGCGTCACTGCGCGTCACCAACGCGGCCGACCGCCGACCTGCGGAGGAATCTCTCGAACACGCGCGGACCGTCGTCAAGGAGCCCGGACTTTGTGCTCGGCAGTCGTCGTTCGTCGCACCGCACCGTCACGCTATGGACCTTTCGGACCTGACGTCTCTGGAGCTTGAAATCCTGAAACGGACAGCGGACATGGGAGCCATTTCGTATGATTCGACCCCGATGCGCGACGTCGACGAGCGCAGGGCAGCGGGCACCGACTGTGGCGACGACGGACGGCCGCGCCGCGGTGAAGCGAGTCCGCAAGAGCTGGAAGGCGCACCCGACGATGGAACCGGGCAGGCTTGGGATCGCGGACTGGTACGTGGTGTTTTCCATTATACCCCGCTTTCATGGGTAATTGATGCGTGTTTTCTGCGAAGGTGTCAATGTGGTTCCTGCGCGCCGATGGAGACCGTCGTCGAGTGCGTCTGCTGCCGCGAGTACCCGGCCCTCGCGTGGTAGTAGCAGGGCCGGCAGGGCTGCGTAACGGGCCACCCGGACTTCGAGGCCCTGTGCCTCAACCCTGGGGTGTTGAGGTTGGCCTACCTCAACGGGATGCATCACTCTTAGTCCGGTAACGGCTAATGAAACGGCTACAGCCTATTTAGGCGTGACATATGGTGGATTTCGGCATGACAAGAGAGTGACCCTGAAAGTAGCCATGACAGTCGAGCGTTTCCACGTCATCCTAGACCGCTTAGGCCAGGGGTCTCAAACACGCGGCTCGCGGGCCGCATGCGGCCCGCGACTCGTTGAGACGCGGCCCGCAGGCAACCGGCTACGGGTCCCGATTCCCATGTCTTGAGCGCTAGAAATTGCACGCGCCATCGTGATCTCATCTCGTCGATTCATTTTCGCTCGAAAAATCGCTCCGCTTTTTTAAGGTATTCACATAGTTTCTCCTTATCCTGCATTCATTTGCTCTTTGTTTCGCTTTATCTTTTGTTTCCCAGCTTTTTGTAATGTACAACAATTCCGCTATTAGGCTGCAAGAGTGAGCTCTTTGTTGAAGGATGCATCACCGCTGCGCGAACTCTCGATGAGCAGGAGCAACTGCCGAAGATAAAGCTATACGAGCTCGGAATTCTCACCCTTCAAAAAAAAAAAAAAAATCACCATTAAAAGACAAGCATGGGTGTTGTAACAGAAATCGCCGGGAAAGCAAGCACTGTCAAATAACTGATTGTTTTTAGAGACATGTTGAGCTTGGTTAATTTCTGAAGGAAATGAGCAACGGGAGCGACAGTGTACTTGGTTTCTTGTTCTATTCCAAAAATGTAACTGGCAAAACTGAGTTTACAAAAAGCATAGAGCACGACGTCTCTTCTCTTTTGAATATTTTAAAGCCCCCCCTCCCCCGTCTATCGTTGGCCCCCAGCCTTCCCAGTGTCGGCTATGTGGCCCCCACGTTCAGATGAGTTTGAGACCACTGGCTTAGGCGTTACAACATCATTTATAGCCGTGACATTAAGAGCTCCTCACACCATTGGCGTTACAAGCACTTTGTCACGCTGATAATGTAACGCCGATAGAACGAGTAACGGCTAAATTCAGAGCACAAAAATAATAAACGTACAATTTCAAAGTTCGGGTCTCGCCGGAGGCAGCGTGCGTTGGCAGTGCTACGAGCAAAACAAACCGACAAAGCGCCGGTCCCGGGGCCCGATCACGGTTGACCTTGAAGGTCTGGCGCGAGAGCGCTCGGTTTAACGACGGCTAACATGACGGAACTTGTTAAGAGGGACCTCTCCATTATACTTTTTTCAGGGGGAAGGAGGGGCCGGAGGAGTCGGCGACTCGGCGATTTTTGGACTAACCCACGGCTTCTTTTTTCGCCACGAGAAGGCGCGCAACGGAGTGTCGGACTCGAATTCGCTGCCTCGCCATTGTCTTTGTCTCCGAACTTACGGACCGGAGGGAAGAGTTACGCTGCGTTGTTCCCGTTCGCAGACATTCGTGGCGTAGTGCGCGGCCATTGTCGCCATGAAGGTTGTGACTGTCAGTAGTTTATGAGAGAGACAGGTTGCCCCAGTGGAATTGGGAACTTTGCATCTCCGTTCGGTTGGTGCTTATACTGTGGTCACGCTCCTGCAAGCCTTGGGCGTCTTGAGTTTTTAGGTGAGCGTTTGGCTGTTTTTAAAATTTACAAATTGTGCTTAAACCCGCCGAAAACTTTGAACCTCGCTGGATTAATTTGAGGCTCCGCAACATCCTTCAGAAACTCCACCTTCTTCAGAGATAGAGCGTCGTTTCCTGTTTGCATTCTGTTCACCCTTAAAGACAAAAGGCTTAAGCATCTCATAAATATAAAGAACGAAATTGCCGTGATGTACCCCACTGTCACCACTAATCAGTGGATTGAAGCTTTTTTTTTTTTTTTTTTTAACGTCCGCAGTAAACTGTTGAAACTCAGTTATTCTCGTTTTCGATTCTTGTTAGTTTATTTCGAGTTGACATACGATTTTTGGATATAGTCTCTTATTTGTGCTCCGACCGCCATAAAAAAAAACAAACAAACAAACAAGCAATTGCAAGAGACTGTGATGTCTTTTTGCTCAAGAAGCGCAAAGCACGCGGGGATAATACTTAGTCTTTTGTCCCTTTGCAGTTCGCAATTCGGGTTCGAAAGCGTTTACCAACATTAGCATTTTTGAACAGATTAGACATCGAATGCCGCCGTCTTGCTTTTTAGGAGAGGTATATACGCACAACGGTATTTTTGATTGTAACACCAATTTTCATTGCGACCAATTGGCTATTAGCCGTTGCGAGGGGTCACATTTTTTACGTCAATTTAAGCCCAAAAGTGTCAGCAACGCCTGAACGGCGTCACAAAAGTCACGTCAATATTGGCGTGACTTTTGTAATGCAGATATCTGCGTGACATCCCTTACGAAAATGGCATATCTGGACTTATATAAAAAAAATAGATATGGTTATATAAAAAATTGGGCAGATCTGGCCATATAGAGTAAATCAGTTTATATAAGCCTTATCAAGCCAGATCTGCCCAATTTTTTATATATCCATATCAGGGTCTGTTAAATAGGGGTATATCTGCCTCCCATATCAGGGCAGATATGTCCCAATCACGTAAGGCAACCTTGATATACAGGGTGTTTTTTTTTTATTCTTGTAGATTTGTTTTTAAAAAAGCCATGAAAGCTACGCTTATGCGGTTTGTGCGAGGGAGTTATACGCCCAGGGGGACATTATGTGGGTGGCTAATCTTTGCAATAAGTCGGCTAATGATTTGAAATTCACTACTTAACTTTTCAATTAGTGAAAATAGACATATGGTTCCAATTAGAAACTTGCTGAACGTCGTCCAAAATCCCTACATCAGTCATTTTCAGAAAGACTTTCAGCGCGTGAGAAAGTTACCACTCGTGGAGCAGGTACAAGGCTAGCGGTTTCGGTCAGGCGCCCGCGCAATTTTTCCGTCTCTTATCTAGCCACAGCCTTGTACCTGGTCCACGAGTGGTAACTTCAGCGCACTACTGCGCTTCACTCGCGCTCAAAGTCTTTCTAAAAATTACTGATTTATGGGTCTTGGACGACGCTCAGCAAGTCTCTAATTGAAACCATATGTCTATTTCCTCTAATTAAAAGTAAATTAGTGAATTTTAATTAATAAGCCGACTTATCGCAAAGATTAGCAAAGTATACAATGTCCCCCTGGGCGTATAACTCACTCGCACAAACCGCATAAGTGTAGTTCTCACGGCTTCTTTTAAAACAAATCTGTATTCAGGCATTGCACGTACGTCACATCATGACGTCGAACCCCGGTAACCACCATGCTGGTGGTTGACTCTTCGACCCTGCACAGCGGGAGCAATGGTAAACTGTGCCGCGCTCGGCTGTAGCAGTGACCCGGTATCCCGACGATCGTCCGATCGTTTCGTCGGCATGAACCGCGAGACAGAGTGTCCGTCAAGTTAGAGAAAGTACGAGCGGCAGGAGAGGGATACGTCCGCGGATTACCGAGGTTGCGGCACGCATCTCATAGCGGCGAGCAACTGCACTTTTCTACCGTTGTTTACGTTCGCGCACGCCTTTGCATCGGCTTTTGCCCATTCGTGGTGTAGATGCCCTTTGCCTTTCGTTACATAACGCCGTTTCCCCGCTTCGAGCGATTGTCGCGCCGCGAGCCCGGCGAGACTGCGATCGAGCGGCGGCGGCCCCGTGTGCAAGCTAGCCGAGACGCCGCAGTCAGGGGATCGGTTTGTGCCGTCTGCAAGACGGTAACCTTTGCAAGGAGCGAAAGTATGTAGGCAAGCCGGTTAGGAAACATCATAATATAAACCCTGAGTCAATGAGAGTTGTACGTTATTTGATTTATCCTTATCTCAGGGTTTAGAGCATGACGGTAACCTAGAGTTGTTTACCAGTATTTCGCAAAATCGTAACAATCTACAAGCGACTCGTAAAGCCGCTCGTGAAATTTTAGAACGCGCAATTAAGATTCTTTGTTGTTCTTCTTTTTGGCGACACGTCAAAACTTTGTCGGCGGCATATCGTAATTTTCTGCTTGTAGCGCAATCGCACCAATGCCGAAACATTCTGCACAATTATTCTCCCGGCTGCCAGGAGATAGACACGGCCTAATTCTAGAGGTAATCTGGAAGAGTGCTTTTAGGAAAACGATCTATTGTCGCGAAGTAGGTTGCAGCGCACTTACGTTGACGGGACGGGACTTGAAAGGTAATCCGAGATAGATGTCGACACGGCCACGGCGGAATCAACACTCAAACACGAAAACGAGAAGGAAGGTGTCCGTGAAGATTCAACACGATGTAGCACAAGCTGTCATTTGTAGAAACCGAGCACATTTTGTGAACGCATCACAAAAATTCTTGGGCTTCTTTGAAGAAATCGCTTGTTGCCGACATACGGGTAGGACTTTTCGATCGAGATACCCTTCACCATAGAAGCGAAATTCACCGCAGCCCCGCGGGCCGCACGACACGCGAAACTAGGTCCGCAGCAGGCATTCCGGGTTGGCAACGGCTAATAGCGTCATCACGTCAACCACATGATCAGGCTCCTTCCGTTACACGCGCACAGAGAGCCTATTCAAGCGAAGAAAAGTCTATCGTCTGCTTCCCAGGGCGTGAGCAGGCGTGCGTTTGCGGGACACTCGCATCGGGGTCGAATGATACAAAGTGGCTCCCATGTCCGCTGTCCGTTTAAGTATTTCACGCTCCAGAGACGTCAGGTCCAAAAGGTCCATAGCGCGACGGTGCGGTGGCGACGAACGACGACTGCCGAGCACAAAGTCCGGGCCCCTTGACGACGGTCCGCGCGTGTTCGAGAGATTCCTCAGCGGGTCGGCGGGCGGCCGCGTTGGTGACGCGCAGTGGCGCCGGAATTCTTAGCTTGCTATTGGCTGGCGCGTAAAGAGATGCTCCTCCCGTTTTCCGGGTCATCTCAGAAAGGGGGGCGTGCCGAGGACTTTGATAGCAGTTTTATAGGGAAATCCCCCGCGCATGACCGTAATTTTTTGATTTTAGGATCCTTGGGCCCGAGATTGAGTTACCGCCGCCATAAATAGACCATCGCAGAACGCTCCGGAGGTCCCCTTTAAGCGTGAAAAGATATTGGTCCGCCGAGTGCGCACCTTCTAAAATGCTTTCAGCTTAGGGAGAGAGAGAAAACAGAGGAGTTGAAAAGCAGAGCTCCTTCGAGGCCAGAATGGGGGTGCGACCACAAAGACTAATCTTCAGGGGCATACCAACAATGAACAGAACGAGAGAATGTGTCACTTATATCCTGTTGACAGTTCGACCCAAGGTTGATAGTGCAGTGGATGCTATGCGTGGCTTTGGGCTTAAGGCAGGTGCCGTGTTCAGCGTTATCACCAGCTTCGAGACTGTTGTCACGTGACCCTAACCGGAGACACGATTGGCCTAAAAGATGCATAGCGTATACTCTGCTGTCAATACCGAGTGAACATACAGCTCTATGAAGACCAACTTTTGAACTTCCAAAGAAGCTGTCTATCTCGAAAGTGACCCAAAACGATGCGAGTTTGAAGATACTATGTTTTACGCCGTATAACCCACATCATCATTTAAAATGAAGAAATAAGCGCGGCTATTTTTTTTTTGCGCACGATGTCCACAAATAAATAAATAAATAAATATGTGTATATATTTTGTTACCAATAAATTTAAAATTATGTGTACACTGTTAGATTCGCGTTTTTAAATTTCAAATTTTTTTACGAAAGAGTTGCACATAAAAGACACCACAGACAGCACATCTTCTGACTTTCAACACACGATGAATCGCAGACGCTTGCAAGCGGATGGTTACGTTGCTGCGCGAACGGTTTTTGAAAGATACTGCGTAGGGCGCAACGGCTTCGCAGGCGTTCGAAGGAAAAAGGATTCGGGACGACGAAGTAGCGTCTTGCATCTGCAGTAAGCTAACGGTTCGTGTTTCCCCACTCAATTTAGCGGGGAAACCCGAACAAAATTAGTTTCACTGCTAGATTTAGCGGAAAAATTGACGTCAAGTGACATAAGTACCAATTCAATTTCTCGCTAAATTTAGCGGGGCGGTTACTCGATGGCGACGCCGAAACCGCTTAACTTGGATACGGGCGCCTAAGAGCTGCGATCTCAAATCCATTATTTGATTAACTCGCTTTCCGATCTTATGCACTTCGTCATAATGTCACACGTCAAACACAACCAAATTTCATTTGTCTTTCAATCTTCAAAATGCGCAATTGGTGAATTGGTCCAAATACCTGGAATAACTTCACTTTAACGATGTTAACAATAATTAACACACTATATGAGACTCATGCAATATAGATCAATCAACTTGTCTTGGCGAGTACATGACTTATTGCTTGCACGACCGAAACGGGCCCATATATCATTATCAGGGGCAATATTTGCATGCGTATATGGCGAGATATGGTCGTATTTACGCACTTATACGGCCGCATCTGGCAGTATTTGCCCACTTATATGGTGATATCTGGGCGTATCTGCTCCCACATATAGCGGTATATTTCCCGATCTGACTACTTATATTATCATATATGGCCGTATATCAAATATATCAGGGCCATATCTGCCATTTTCGTAAGGGTAGGGTTAAGTACACCTATTGTTTCTTGGATAAAATCTTGTCAAACAGATTTCAATTTGTTTGAGATCGCGGGGGAAACTTCCACGCTACTGCCAGTCACTTCCGGTGTGCCTCAGGGCTCGGTTTTGGGGCCAATTTTGTTTCTTGCGTATATCAATGACATTGCAAATCAAATTCATCCATCTGTTGAAGTCCGCCTTTTTGCTGACGATTGTCTAATGTTCATAAAAGTTAATTCACAAAGGGACCAAATGCTATTAAATGACTCGTTAATGGCTATGCACGAGTGGTGTCAAAATGGGATATGAGGATAAATTTTGAAAAGACAGCTTTTGTAACAATCACAAAGAAGAGTCGCGTAATATATTTCCGTATTCATATAATGTGCACTTTTGAAACAATCCGAAACTTTTAAGTACTTAGGAGTCACAATTTCGAACGATCTAACTAGAAGGTACATGTAGAAAATGTCTGTAGTGCGGCTTTGCGAAAACTTGCTTTTTTAAGACGGGCACTCAAAAATACAACGCCTGAAGTTAAATTATGTGCGTATAAGACTAGTTCGATCATCTCTTGAGTACGCGCACGTGATCTGGGATCCATATGTCAAATATCAAATAGAACAACTTGAGCGTATCCAGCGGCGGGCAGAAAGGTTTTTTTATTCAGAGTATCGCCGCACGGAATCGATAACAGAACTATAAAAAAAGCGGGGCTGCCATCCTTGGGTCAGCGGAGAAAAATTGCAAGGTTAAAATTTTTCTATCAACTCTATGAGATGTTATAACATCAGTTTGAGTGACTCTATACAGCTTCCTGGTAGAAGATCACCTAGAGTTAATAACCATTTTGGAGTGAAGCCGTATTTCCCAAATCTCGATGTTTTTAAGTACTCCTTTCTTGTAAAAACAATTGAGGATGGAATAGTTTGGATGGCGACCTCTTTGTTGGGTTGACAGTGCCGATAAGTTTGAAGGTGTATTATTTGATTTATATGCAGAGACATACTAATATTCTTTGGTGGTGGTGACGTTCGGTGGTGTTGTTCAACCGAAATTGTACTCAATGATTGTTTGTCTTGATTGTACTTGATCTTCGTTCTTTATTCGGTTTTATTGCTGTACACTCCTGAAACAGCCCGAAAGGCTTTCAGTATTGTAAATAAAATAATAAAAAAATAAAAAACTGTCCGTCCACGACATTGGCGGATAAAATCACGTGGCTCATGTTTTCGACACCAAGCGAGGCTTCGTAAGGCGTCCTCTCCAGTCTGCGGGTTGCAGTCCAGCAGGGTGTATCACGCACGCTACCCTGTGTTTCTCTGCCTTCCCATCGCCCATCGAGCCTGCTGCGCTGTTTCCTGCGTGACTGCAAGCGTCATAGCTATTTTCCAGTGGCTAAGTCCTGTTTCTTAACAACGCGGTGCGACAAGATCAGCTGCCATCGCCCTGCGAAGCCACTGCATCAGAGACCTGCGTGTTTGCGGCGTCATTCTACAGTCCAGCGGCCAAGTACCGTATCTTTACCCGACAAGACGCGCGACAAGATCAGCTGCTTTCGGTCGGTGTGTGATTACGCTGGTCACTTCGACGTATCTTCAAAACTGAACTTGATAACCTTCAAAAAACTGTCCGTCTACGACATTGGCGGATAAAATCACGTGGCTCATATTTTCGACACCAAGCGAGGCTTCATAAGGCGTCCTTCCAGTCTGCGGGTTGCAGTCCAGCGGGGTGTATCATGCACGCTAACGCCTGTTTCTACTGCTTTGCATGTAAGACACTGTCTCCGTTTTTCTGTGAGCTTGTGTTTCACGCTCTGCTGGACTGCCCCACGCTTTTGTAGTTTTTCATTGTCCCAAAATTGATATGGCCGACGTTGATGACAAACGTGAATGCATTGCATGTGTTAAAACGTTGTCACCAGACGCTCAAGGGATAAGGTGTTCTGCCTGTGCCCATTGGTACCATCTCGGAGAATGGGCCGGGTTACCAAGACTAAATTTAAAGAATTCCTAGGTGAGCAGATAAAGCATGGCAATGTGCTACATGCAAAATGCATTTCACTAGACAAGCCTCAGCTGATAAAGATTCGAATGGATCTAGCCAGTCAAACAAAAACGGTGATCAATCGCAGCTCGAGAAACTGATGACGCAGCTTACGAGCATGAGTACAATACTCGCCGAGGTACTTAACAGAATGGATGTGATGGAAAAGTCGATTGCCGTGCAGTCTGTTAAACATGACGCAGTGATAGCAAAACTGACTCAGCAGGAAAAGACTGTGGAAGGTATCGAGGCGTCGTCTATGCAATGATGAGCTCCAAGTATGATGAAGTACTTAGGAATATGAAAACGCAGGAAGATGCTATCAGAGAATTGCCAAAAAAATGCATAAAATGGAATCTGTAATCTCGAAACAAGACCTGAAAATTCGGGAACTGAAGGCAACCGTGGATAGCGTTGAGCAATATTCCAGAAGGAATAATGTTGAAATCCATGGTGTCCGACAAAATGAAAGGAAAACCTGCTTAATGTGATACAGTAGCTTGCCACTAAGTTAGAACTGCCCGTGCCAACTGCCGATGACATCGAAGCGGTTCATAGACTGGGCCCCCGTGAAGGAAAAACCCCACCTATCATCCTTAGGTTTAAAGACCGCGCTGTAAGAGACCTTTGATTACTAAACGTGTGGTACTTAGGCAGGAGCGTATTTTCATTAATGAAAACCTGACCAAGTCTCTCAGACAACTGTTTTGGAGCGCTAAGCAGTGCGCAAAGGAAAAACGTTATAAATATGTCTGATGCACAAACGGAAAAATTTTTGTCCGTCATAGCGAGCTGAAGCCCGCTATCCGTATCAATAACGAGGAATCTCTTGAAAATTCTTTAAAAATGGCTGCTACATTTCAATCGTTCGTAGAATGGAATGCCCACCTTAAAAATCAGCTAGATGTCTGTTCTAAAGGTAAATGAAACTTAATTTACTACATATTAATATAAGAAGCCTACAAAAAAATTGGGATAATCTACTTGTTTACCTACACGATCGTCTTGATTGTATCGATGTTTTAGTTTTAACCGAAATAAATGTTGACAAAGAAGCTAGCACTTTGTTTACGTTAAACGATTTCCATTCTTTTTCATTGTGTAGAGAAGGCCAACGGGGTGGAATACTTGTGTTTATTAAGTCTGGCTGGTTTTCTGAGGAGTAATAACATCTTGTAGTCATGCTGAGGTGTTGGCCATTACAATCTCTAATCAATTTACGTCATTTACTATCTGCTCTGTTTATAGGCCACCTAGCTCTAATCTTCCGTTATTTTTTGATGAAATGACGCAGCTTCTAAATGCGTTTGACAATAGGCAGCTGATACTTGCGGGTGACTTTAATATTGATGTACTGGATACGTCCAAGTACGGAGTTGCGGATTACCTTAACTTGTTATCGGGTTTTGGATTAGATAACGTGATATCAAACTTCACGAGGGAAGAGCGTTTCGGAAACCGAATTACAAGCACATGTATTGATCATATTATTGTGAGGCTAAACGAACTAAAATTATTTCTGGTGTGATTAAACAAAAAGTGGCCGACCACTATTTTGTAGCGCTTGTTGTGTACGGGGAAGCCCTGAACAGCAAACCTGATAGTCGCTGTAAGTTGATTATTGATAACAAAAAAGTAGATAAATTAATTAATGAATACGACTGGGATAGTCTACTCACTTTAGATCATATTACAGCCTACCAAAGAATGACCGAATGGTTTGCGAATATTTACAATGCACGTGAAAGAAAAATTAAGCTAAAGCAAAGAAAACGCGAGAATGTATGGATCACTACAGAAATAATGGAGCTGTGCA
Source organism: Ixodes persulcatus (assembly GCA_013358835.2). Taxonomy (NCBI): domain Eukaryota; kingdom Metazoa; phylum Arthropoda; class Arachnida; order Ixodida; family Ixodidae; genus Ixodes; species Ixodes persulcatus. The sequence goes on from JABSTQ010005226.1 coordinate 46,612, forward strand.
ATGAAAAGGATAAACTGTGGCACAGATGTAAAGCCAACCCTGGAAATAGCGTATTGAAAGAAGAATTTAGAAGCCTCCGTAATAGGGTCTCCGCAAAATAAGATTAGCAAAGAAAAGACACTACGTTGCGCGTTTGCAAACTCATCAGAGTAACCCCAAAAAACTTGGGATGTTGTTCACGAATTAATAGGCGGTAAAGGTAAAGAAAATATTGATCGAACGGTGTTAAAAACATTTGGAGACTCCGATGTAGAGTCCTTGTGCAATAGGTTTAATGCCTCGTTCATTCAAGGTGAATGCAACAGATTTGCAGTACCAGGGACATGGCTCTTCTAACGTCTTCTCCACATGTGAAGAAAGTTGTCGAAATTCCGCTTATTTGCTACAGATGTTAGAAGAAGACTTAAAAGTAGTTATCCAAAGTATGTCGGTGGCCAAACCACCTGGGCATGATAGAATTCGTTTAAGGGACATTGTAGTCAATTTCGAAAAACTAAAACATCTCTTATTAAAAATAGTTAATTCATCTTTCTCTGAGGGAAAGATTCCGAATGGTCTTAAAATTGCTGTGGTTTTGATAGTTTGATTTTGATATTGATATTGATATTTATTTATTTATTGCGTGCCCAAAAACACCATAATGGTTTTGACATTGGTGCACAGAAGTCAGATTCCTATGAAACATGCAAACATATGGAAACCACAATAGTCATATTGTCACGAATGACAAGTGATGAAGCGGCGAGTGACGGAGTGAACTGAACGTTTAATGGGGCGAACTTGTGCCCAAAAATAAAAAGAGAAAGGAGAAAGATCACAGCAGAGCGTCGCGGGCGTCGAAGGCGGCGAAGCAGCGGGATCGAACGCTGAGGCGAAACTGACTCCAGCTTGCCACGCGGAGCCGCTTTTGTACACGCGTGGGCTTCTGGAGCATTCGGCGTAGAAGGTTCGGTGCCTAGAACATTCTAACCTCGAATCAGCAAGACGGTTCTCGAATCTACCAGAACGTCAGATTACAGTGTCAACAAAAATGTGTAGCCGCGGCCAGGAATCGAACCCTGGCTTTTCGCGTGGGAGACAAGCGCGATAACCGTTCGGTCCCGCGCGCTGCCTACTTGGCAAGCTGCGCGCGCGGCATTACTCCCCCCTTTAAAAAGTGCATCGCCCCGATGCAGAACAAAACAAAGCAAACAAAAAGAACGGTAAGCTAAAGAGTCACTTAGAACACATAAGGTCCACAGTCCTATCGAGCGTAGTATGGCTTCATGCGCACGACGTGGACGACTTCTGGTCGTGGAGGGCGGCGTGATGAAGTCCGTGTTCCGTCGGGCATCACCTCGTAGTTCAAATCCCCGAGTCGACGAAGCACTCTGTAGGGTCCGAAGTAGCGCTTCAAGAGTTTTTCGCTGAGACCACGGCGGCGGATCAATGTCCACACCCACACCCTGTCTCCGGGCTGGAAGTGAACGTCCCGACGACGAAGGTTGTAGCGGCCCGCGTCGACGCGTTGCTGGTCTTGGATCAGGAGTCGGGCGAGCTGGCGGACTTCTTCGGCCCGTTGAGCAACCACCTGGCGTCGTCGCTTTCATTGTCAGCTGGCTCATGGGGCAGCATCGCGTCCAGCATGGTCGTTACCTTTCGACCATGTACCAGCTGGAAAGGTGTGAATCCTGTGGCCTCTTGCACCGCCGTATTGTAGGCGAACGTGACGTAGGGCAACACCTCGTCCCACGTCTTGTGCTCTACGTCGACGTACATAGAAATCATGTCGGCGATTGTCTTGTTGAGTCGCTCCGTCAGCCCGTTGGTTTGTGGGTGGTACGCAGTAGTACGACGATGGCTGGTGTGACTGAGCCGAAGAATTTCTTGGGTCAGCTGTGCCATGAACGATGATCCGCGATCTGTAATCAGAACTTCGGGAGCGCCGTGCCGGAGGACGATGGATTCGATGAAAAACTTGGCGACTTCAACAGCCGTCCCTGAAGGAAGGGCTTTCGTTTCTGCGTACCGCGTGAGATAATCTGTGGCGACGATTATCCACCGGTTTCCCAGGGTCGACGGCGGAAAAGGACCAAGTAGATCCATGCCGATCTGCTGGAACGGTGTAGTTGGCGGAGGAATTGGCTGCAGGAGACCTGCGGGCTTCGTTGGCGGTTTCTTGCGTCGCTGGCACTCGTGGCAGGATCGGGTATAGATGTGGACGGTTTTGGGGAGCTTGGCCAGTAATACTTTTCACGAATACGGGCCAGTGTCCGGCTGTAACCAAGGTGTCCGGACGTCGGGTCGTCATGACATGCTTGAAAAATCTCCTCTCGAAGGTCGGCCGGGATTACCAGCAGCCACGGCGAGTTGTTGTTTCCGAAGTTCTCTTTGTAGAGCACACCCTGTCGAATGGCGAAAGTCGGCAGGGTTCGTGAGAAAACACGGGGCACGGTACTCCCGCCCCCTTCCAGGTACTCGATCAATGCGCGCAGCTCAGGATCGTCCCGTTGACGTCGTGCCATGTCGTCGGTGTTGACTGCTCCTAGGAAGCACTCGTCGTCATTGTCGCTGCAGCCGGAAGGGGTTTCGACGGGGGCTCTGGACAGGCAGTCGGCGTCGCTGTGCTTGCGGCCTGACTTGTAGACCACAGTCATGTTGAACTCTTGTAGTCGGAGACTCCATCGAGCGAGGCGTCCTGACGGGTCCTTGAGGTTCGCAAGCCAGCAAAGCGAGTGGTGGTCCGTCATCACGCGGAACGGGCTCCCGTACAAGTACGGACGAAACTTCGTGATTGCCCAGACGACCGCAAGACATTCTTTCTCAGTCGTGGAGTAATTTTTCTCCGCCTTGGACAGTGTCCGACTTGCGTAGGCGATGACTCTCTCGATGCCTTCTTGCACTTGGACTGTGGAGTGGCGCTAGTAACCTGTACTATATACTCACCTAGATGGCGCCACGTGTTGTTAAGTTCGATGTGTAAATAAAGGAATGAAGCAAGTCGCTTCAGTTCACGACCGCTGCCTGCCTTGGAGTACGTTTCCTCTACATGGTGTCAGGAGTGGGGCAGCCCGCGGAACCGCTCGTGTACTCGGATTCCGTCGAGGCGGTCTCGACAGCGGCAACTAGGAGTTTGCGCTACGCAATGACCGGCGGCAGCGAGTCGGGGAAACCGATGGCGGCCGCAGCCCCCCAGCTTCGTCGTGCAGCCACCGCAGCAGTTCGACTTCAAGAATGCGGGTCAGTGGACCGCAATGGGTTCAAACGCTTCGAGGACTATTCGTTCGCATCGGGTCTCTACGCGGCAAAGACAAGTGCGCACACGGACTTTGCTCTACTGCATGGGACCTCAAGCACGAACCATCTTGACTTCACTCGCACTCGGGGAGGACGAGCTCGGCGACTACGCCAAGGTCAAGGAAAAGTCGACGGCTACTTCGGCATCCCGTGAATGAGCTGTACGAAAGTGCACGTTCCTCAGACGCGCTCAGCAGCCCGTTGAGTCAGCGGACGCATTCTACACTGCTTCTTTGTAACATGGCGAAGCGGTGCAACTACCGCCCACCCGAAGTTGAGGACCGTCTGATAAGGGATCGCTTCGTCGTCGGTTTGCTTGATACTAAGTTATCGGACCGACTCTGCCGAAGCTCAAAATTGACGCTCGAAGAAGCTCTCGTTCAGGTGCGTCAGCACGAAGATTCCGAAGCGGAACGAAAACTTCGTGACTCAGCGGCAGTGGGGACCACTGCGTTAAACATCGATGCGGCCAAGGTGAAAAAGCACCGCCCACCGAGACAAGCCCAAGCACAGGCGACGGGCGGGTCGGTGACCTCCCTATGCATCTACTGTGGACGGTCTTCCCATTCGCGTTCGGAGTGTCCCGCCAACAGAGCAGCTTGCAATCTGTGTCACAAAGAAGGGCACTTTGCTGCGGTTTGCCGGGCAAGAAAAGGCAAGTTGTCGTCGGTAGAACTCGCGGTTGTCAGCGCAAGGGACAGTACCAGAAGCAAGTTCGTCGTGGTCAAGGTCAACGGACTGGCCCTGAACTTTAAAGTGGACAGCGGTGCCGAGGTGTCTGTCGTACCAAGCACGTTCTCGGAATCCCAGCGCATCTTCAGCGACCGGGCGGAGAGCTGACTGACCGGGCGGGCATTCACTGGAGGTTTTGGGAACCTTCACGGCCAGTTTGGCGTGGAAGGACAAGTGTGTGACGCAGGAATTGTACGTCGTCCGTTCCCAGACTGTGTCTCTTCTGGGTTTTCCTGCAATTCAAGCCCTGGGAGTCGTGAGTTCGTGGACCACATCCCAGAAGTTACTCTGCAACAAGCCGGGGTGGTCGTTCCGTGAGCCGTTTCAAGGTCTTAGTGAGCTTCCTGGCGAATACACAATTCGTCTGCAACCAGAGGCTGTTCCATGTTCGTTGCCTGTTGCGAGGCGGATACCGATTCCACTGCGAAACGTAGTCAAGTCTGAGTTGGACAAGATGGAAAGCAAGGGCGTCATTCGTCGGGTTGTCAACCCGACGCCATGGTGTGCAGGACTTTTGGTGGTGCCGAAATCAGCTGGAGGGTATCGACTGTGCGTGGACCTTACAAAGTTGAACAAGGTCGTCCTCCGGGAACGCCACATCCTGCCCACCGTTGACCAAGTTTTGGGTCTTCTCGGGGACGCACGGGTGTTCTCGAAGCTCGACGCGACGTCAAGCTTTCACCAAGTTAAGTTGACGGAGGGTTGTCAAGAGATGACGACCTTCATAACTCCTTTCGGGCGTTACTGCTTTCGCCGTCTGCCTTTGGCATCACCTCAGCGCCCGAGTATTTCAGCGTGTGATGGCCAACATTTTGGAAGGGCAGACTGGCGTCGTCAACATGATTGACGACATCCTTGTGTTCGGTCAAGACCGTGCGGAGCATGACCAGCGCCTGACAGAGGTGTTGCAGCGCTTGAGCAAGGCGGCCCTGACGCTCAACAGGGAAAAGTGCAAATTCGGCGTGACAACTGTCGACTTCCTGGGGGTTGTCGTCAACGAGCACGGCATCTCGCCAGACCCTAAGAAGTGTGAAGCGGTTCAAGGAATGGAACCACCGGTGGACGTTGGTGGGATCCGGAGGCTTCTCGGGATGGTGAACCACGTGGGCAGGTTTCTTGCCGCACCTGTCGGACACGACTGCTCCTCTTCGTGCCTTGCTGAGCAAGAACAGTGCCTGGACCTGGGGCCCGGATCAACAGGCTGCGTTCCTGAACCTGAAAAGGATGCTGTCTTCGGAGGTCTGCATGGCCAGGTACCACCCAGCGCTACCTACTATCGTGTCGGCGGACGCCAGCTCGTTCGGACTCGGTGCGGTACTCTTACAAGATCAGTCTTCGGGAGAGCGTCGGGCGGTGGCTTTTGCTTCCCGCTCCTTAACACCCACCGAACAAAGGTACAGCCAGACGGAGAAGGAGGCTTTGGCGATCACCTGGGCCGTTCAACGATTTGATGAATACGTCCGAGGCCTACAGTTCGTGGTGGAGACCGACCACCTGCCCTTGACGTCTTTATTCGGCAGCATGGACGTAGATATGCTCCCACCAAGGGTTCAACGCCTCCGACTTAAATTGATGAGGTACCAGTTCAAGGTTCTTCACGTTCCGGCAAGTTGTTGGCGACGGCTGACACTTTGTCCAGGGCGCCGTTGGAGCAGGCATCACCGGCGGTCGGTGCCGTGGAGCTGTTCGTCGAGAGCGTGGTCCTGGCATCGAGGACAAATCACCAGTGAGACTCGACAGGTTGCGTCAAGAGCAAGCTTCAGACGGCGAGTGCGTCGTTCTCTTGAAGTACTGCGAGCAAGGCTGGCCTGTGAAAACCCAAGGTGGCGGTGAATCTCCTCAAGTACTGGAAACATAGGGGCGAGTTCACAGTGTGCGACGGGTTGCTCCTCAAGGGGAGTCGCCTAGTCGTCCCAGCGTCACTTCAGGGTGAGGTTCTGGGGTTCATCCATGAGGGTCACCAGGCGTGAATCGCTGTCGCGCGCGAGCACGTGACTCGGTGTGGTGGCCTGGTGTGAGTAAGCAGATCAAGTTCCATGGTGGAGGACTGCGAACGGTGCGCTACAACAAGGATTCAGCGTGCTGAACCTCTCATCTCATCACCTTCCCCTGAACTCCCCTGGCAGCAGCTGGGAATAGATTTGTTTCATTTCAACGGTCAGGACTTTTTGTTGAATTGTTGACTTACTTTTCGCGGTATCCGGAAGTTATCACACTCAAGAGCACTACGTGTTACTCGGTGGTCACTGCTGTGAAGAGCGTGCTTGCGCGTTTTGGCATTCCAGAGGTTGTTCGCAGCGACAACGGCCCGCAGTTTGCAGCTGCTGAGTTTGCCAACTTCGCGCGGGACTATGGTTTTGTGCACACAACAAGCAGCCCACACTACCCACAGTCCAACGGAGAGGTTGAACGCGCGATCCGGACCGTCAAGGACCTACTCCGAAAGGGCGACGATCCGTTCCTGGCACTCCTAGTCTTCAGAGATACACCGGGGCGATCTGGATTCAGCCCGGCGCAACTTCTGATGGGACGGCGACTGCGGACCAGGATGCTCAAACCACCAGAGAAGTTGAAACCTGAGTGGCCGTCGACGGAGGTGTTCCTCGAGAGGGACAGGCAGGACAAGCGTCGACAGGCGGCGGACTACAATCGTCGGCATGCCACGACAGAACTGCGTGGGCTCGCTGGGGGCGACAAGGTGTGGGTAAAAGACGCTCGGTGCAGTACAACGGTGCTGAGTCGAGCACAGCGCCCACGGTCATACATAGTGGAGACGCCACAAGGGTTCTGCAGCGGAACCGGAAGCACCTGGTTCCATACAGTCCAAAGGAGCCAGCCCAGTCACCTGGCCCGGAACCTTCCGACCGTGAGCAGCATGGTCCTGGCAGTCCGGCGACCCCTGAGGGGGTGAGCCCAAGATCCCCGGCACCCCGACAACCTGAGGGAGTCCAGAGAACCCGGTGTGGCCGGGCAGTCATCCCTCCTCGACGTTTGAATTTGTAAATAGGATTTCTATTAGAAGGGGAGATGTGGAGTGGCGCTAGTAACCTGTACTAATATACTCACCTAGATGGCGCCACGTGTTGTTAAGTTTGATGTGTAAATAAAGGAATGAAGCAAGTCGCTTCAGTTCACGACCGGCTGCCTGCCTTGGAGTACGTTTCCTCTACATGGTGTCAGGAGGGCGGCGTGATGAAGTCCGTGTTCCGTCGGCATCACCTCGTAGTTCAAATCCCCGAGTCGACGAAGCACTCTGTAGGGTCCGAAGTAGCGCTTCAAGAGTTTTTCGCTGAGACCACGGCGGCGGATCAATGTCCACACCCACACCCTGTCTCCGGGCTGGAAGTGAACGTCCCGACGACGAAGGTTGTAGCGGCCCGCGTCGACGCGTTGCTGGTCTTGGATCAGGAGTCGGGCGAGCTGGCGGACTTCTTCGGCCCGTTGAGCAACCACCTGGGCGTCGTCGCTTTCATTGTCAGCTGGCTCATGGGGCAGCATCGCGTCCAGCATGGTCGTTACCTTTCGACCATGTACCAGCTGGAAAGGTGTGAATCCTGTGGCCTCTTGCACCGCCGTATTGTAGGCGAACGTGACGTAGGGCAACACCTCGTCCCACGTCTTGTGCTCTACGTCGACGTACATAGAAATCATGTCGGCGATTGTCTTGTTGAGTCGCTCCGTCAGCCCGTTGGTTTGTGGGTGGTACGCAGTAGTACGACGATGGCTGGTGTGACTGAGCCGAAGAATTTCTTGGGTCAGCTGTGCCATGAACGATGATCCGCGATCTGTAATCAGAACTTCGGGAGCGCCGTGCCGGAGGACGATGGATTCGATGAAAAACTTGGCGACTTCAACAGCCGTCCCTGAAGGAAGGGCTTTCGTTTCTGCGTACCGCGTGAGATAATCTGTGGCGACGATTATCCACCGGTTTCCCAGGGTCGACGGCGGAAAAGGACCAAGTAGATCCATGCCGATCTGCTGGAACGGTGTAGTTGGCGGAGGAATTGGCTGCAGGAGACCTGCGGGCTTCGTTGGCGGTTTCTTGCGTCGCTGGCACTCGTGGCAGGATCGGGTATAGATGTGGACGGTTTTGGGGAGCTTGGGCCAGTAATACTTTTCACGAATACGGGCCAGTATCCGGCTGTAACCAAGGTGTCCGGACGTCGGGTCGTCATGACATGCTTGAAAAATCTCCTCTCGAAGGTCGGCCGGGATTACCAGCAGCCACGGCGAGTTGTTGTTTCCGAAGTTCTCTTTGTAGAGCACACCCTGTCGAATGGCGAAAGTCGGCAGGGTTCGTGAGAAAACACGGGGCACGGTACTTCCGCCCCTTCCAGGTACTCGATCAATGCGCGCAGCTCAGGATCGTCCCGTTGACGTCGTGCCATGTCGTCGGTGTTGACTGCTCCTAGGAAGCACTCGTCGTCATTGTCGCTGCAGCCGGAAGGGGTTTCGACGGGGGCTCTGGACAGGCAGTCGGCGTCGCTGTGCTTGCGGCCTGACTTGTAGACCACAGTCATGTTGAACTCTTGTAGTCGGAGACTCCATCGAGCGAGGCGTCCTGACGGGTCCTTGAGGTTCGCAAGCCAGCAAAGCGAGTGGTGGTCCGTCATCACGCGGAACGGGCTCCCGTACAAGTACGGACGAAACTTCGTGATTGCCCAGACGACCGCAAGACATTCTTTCTCAGTCGTGGAGTAATTTTCTCCGCCTTGGACAGTGTCCGACTTGCGTAGGCGATGACTCTCTCGATGCCTTCTTGCACTTGGACCAGTACTGCGCCGAGTCCCGCGTTACTTGCGTCCGTGTGAATCTCGGTTTCCGCATCCTGATCGAAATGACCAAGCACAGGAGGAGTCTGGAGTCGCCGTTCAACTCGTCGAACGCCTGCTGCTGCTCCTCGCCCCATTCGAACTTCTCGGCGTCCTTCGTGAGGTTTGTGAGCGGTGCGGAATTTTAGCGAAATCCCGAACGAAGCGTCGATAGTAGGCGCAAAGTCCAAGGAATCTTCGCACGGCCTTCTTGTCTGTCGGCGGGAAATGCCGCGACGGCGCGAGTCTTCTCGGGGTCTGGGCGGACGCCTTTGTTACTAACCACGTGGCCAAGAAAGTTCAGTCGTCATAGGCGAACGGCACTTTGACGGCTTGAGTGTGAGTCCGGCGGTCTGAATGGCTTGAAGAACAGCTCGGAGTCGTCGCAAGTGCTCGTCGAAGTCACTTGAAAAACACTACGACGTCGTCAAGGTAGACGAGACAGCTCTGCCACTTCAGCCCTGCCAGTACTGTGTCCATGACTCGCTGGAACGTGGCCGGCGCCGTGCCGTGATAAGCCGAAAGGCATGACCTTGAACTCGTACAGGCCATCTGGCGTAACGAAAGCTGTCTTCTCCCGGTCCCGTTCGTCGACTTCAATCTGCCAGTAGCCGCTCTTCAGGTCCATCGATGAAAAGTATCGAGAATGCGAAGGCGGTCTAGCGTGTCATCGATTCGGGGGAGTGGATAGACGTCTTTCTTCGTTACCGCGTTCAGCTGCCGGTAGTCCACGCAGAACCTAAGCGTTCCGTCCTTCTCCTAACCAGCACGACTGGAGAGGCCCACGGACTGCTTGAAGGCTGGATTATGTCGTAGTTCAGCATTTCTTCACTTGTTGTGGATGACCTCCCGTTCTTTTATGGAGACTCGGTACGGTGATCGGTGCACAGGGAGCGCGTCGTCGTCGGTGACGATACGATGCTTCGCAACGGTGGTTTGGCGCACCTTCGACGACGTCGCGAAGCAGTTGCTGTATTCTGCGAGGAGGTCACTCAGCTGCCGTCGTTTCGGGCCTGGAAGCTTGGGGTCAATGTCAAGCTGCGCTGGCGGCGTAATGTCTTGCTGAGGTGGCGATGATCTTCATCAATCGCGGCGATTTCGGCGGAGTTCCAAAGTTGCTCGACGTGGCCCACAGCGGCACCTTGTGTGAGGTGTTGCGTTTCTTGTCGGAAGTTTGTCACGAGGACCACGGTGCGCCCATCCTGAAGTTTAGTCACTCCTCTTGCGACGCCTATTCCTCTTCCAGGAGCAATTGAAGGTTGCCTTCAAGAACACTTCGCCGCAGGTAGCTGCATCGGTCACGACGGCACGACAACACTTGATCGTGGCGGCAGGTTCACGTGGGTGGCAGCGACTCGGACGGCGGCTGACGCTGTTGGGGTTTCTCAGAAGGCGGAACAGGCTTGCGCAGCGTCAATCTGTTCTCACCAAGGTCGATGACGGCGCCGTATTCACACAGAAAGTCCATGCCGAGAATGACGTCTCTGGAACAGTCTTGTAGAACGACGAACTTCAGAGGGCACGTCTCACCGTGGATCTCGACGCGAGCAGTGCATCTCCGACTGGTGTAATGAGGTGTCCTCCGGCGGTTCGTATTTGAGGTCCATCCCACGGCGTCATGACTTTACGAAGGCGGCGGGAGAGCCTCCCACTCAGAACGGAGTAGTCTGCTCCGGTGTCGACGAGTGCCGTCGCGTCGTGGCCGTCGATGATAACGTTGAGGTTGTTGGACACCGAAGCAGGAGCGTCGTTGCGATGCGCAGCGTCGGGAGAGTGGGAGCGCTCCGTCGTTCTTGGAGGCTCTTTACTTCGGTCGTCTTCGGCAACGCCACCTCCAGGCGTTGCCGCGCCTAGTTTTCCCGGCGACGCAGGGGAGACAGGCTCTCTCGGCGGGGTCGTGGCGCTGGAGACGCTGAACGTCGTGGTGACGGCGAGCGAGATTCATGGCGGAGAGACGGCACTGAAGAGGGCGAGCGTCGGAGGTACTCCTCGATATCGCGAGGGCGTTCGCCGTACCTCGGGCGTGGGTCGTTCGGGTGGAAACCACGCAGCCCAAGTCGACGGTAGGGGCAGCTGCGGTAGATGTGGTCGGTCCCCGCAGTGGTAGCAGAGCGGGCGTCGATCGGCCGTTCGCCAGACGTCGGTCTTCCTCGGCGTCGGGTGTTCAGTGCGGACGAACTCGGGTTGCCCTTCCCGACGTCGGAAAGTCTGTGGCTCTGGTAGGACACGTCGATGGTGGCGTCGAATACTGCTGGGCAGCTGGCGCCGGTCTCCGAGCTATGGCGGCATAGGTCAGAGAAGGCTCCTCGGGTACTGCTGCGCTGGCAGGAGCCTCAGGATGGAATGCCCGCTGAACTTCCTCGCGGACAACTTCGGCTATTGACAGCGAGGCAGGCTGGGGGGCAGCAGGCAGGAACTTCTTGATTTCCTCCCGAACGACGTCCCGGATGATGTCACGGATGTCCGGGATGCTGCAGCTGGACGGCGAGAGGGCAGCGAAGCGGGAGGTCTCTGTTAGTGTGGGCCCGTGCGTGAAGGGCACGTTCGATGTGGTGGCCTCAGTGATGAACCTTCGACGGTGGTAGGCGGGCTCCGCACGAGGCCTCCGAAGATGTTTTCTTCACGCCCGCATTAGGACCCGCAACTTTTTTCTTCGGAAGCGTTTGGGTCGGCGCGGTTCATGAGGAGGGAGAACGTCTTCAACAAAGCTTGTGACGCTTCATTTGGCCCTTGGTGTCTTGCTTGGAGAAGATTTTCGGCACGCTGTCGTCGCTGCTGGTGGCAAAGGTGCGTCGCAGCTCGGCCTGGCATTCTTCCCACGACGAAATCGACGCTTCGTGGTTCTCAAACCAGGTGCGTGCCGTGCCTTCTAGAGCGAAGTAGACGTTCTGAAGGCACTGCTCCGGTGTCCATTGGTTATGGCGGGCCACTCGTTCGTAATGTTGTAGCCAATCCTCAACGTCCTCGTGCATCTCCCCGTAAAATGGCGTCGGAGTCCGGGGTGCGACGGGCAGGTATACGACGGCAGAAGCGGCCGGGGTCTCCGACTGGTGGCCATCGTCGTCCCCTTGTTTGCCTGGTCTTTGGTGGTAAGGGTCCTAATTCCGGGGGTAGCCAAGGTTCGGCGGCTTGATCGGATCCCAGCTGGTCTTCGTTCGGTTCTTGGGGGCTTGGCGTCGGACTTGCACTGCGGGCCCTCGGGGGGTACGCGGCAGCAGCGCATGCGATACCCGCACCTCCACCAAAATGTCACGAATGACAAGTGATGAAGCGGCGAGTGACTGAGTGAACTGAACGTTAAGGGGCGAACTTGTGCCCAAAAATAAAAAGAGAAAGAAGAAAGATCACAGCAGAGCGTCGCGGCGTCGAAGGCGGCGAAGCAGCGGGATCGAACGCTGAGGCGAAACTGACTCCAGCTTGCCACGCGGAGCCGCTTTTGTACACGCGTGGGCTTCTGGAGCATTCGGCGTAGAAGGTTCGGTGCCTAGAACATTCTAACCTCGAATCAGCAAGACGGTTCTCGAATCTACCAGAACGTCAGATTACAGTGTCAACAAAAAGTGTAGCCGCGGACAGGAATCGAACCCTGGCTTTTCGCGTGGGAGACAAGCGCGATAACCGTCGGTCACGCGCGCGCTGCCTACTGGCAAGCTGCGGCGCTCGGCAATATGAGAACAGGTCAGCATATAAACAGTCGTAACAAAGTACTAAAATACACATAGGTGTTAAAGGT